>JTDE01000598.1:138343-158432 GCA_014338405.1 Paragonimus skrjabini miyazakii
TAGCCAGGTTTTAATCCGCTTTGCGCAAGTTCAACTCTGAAATTCAGATAAAAACACGATGGCAGTTCATCTAGTTTGGTTATCTTGTACCGAATGAGAGAACTGTCAACTTGCCAAAAATCAGCAGAGATAAACCTTATGAGTTTCAAAATCTATTTTCCACAAAAGTCAATCGTTCATGCTTGTTTCAAGTTGAATAACAACTACACTTGTTTACAGCCTTCGCATCCAAATAAGTCTTTCGGCAGGCTCACTTAGAAAAAACGCACCGGACTCGAGTTTTGCTCTAATTGGAACTGATCAGTGGTGTGTGTTCTTCTCCAGACCGGAATCTTCACGTCGACTCTCGTGCTTGTGAGACCAGCATGCTAATCACAATGCCAGTAGCCTCATAATGGACTTGACCAAATGACCAGGTTCAGACGTTCAAACACAACCTTGGTTGAATAGTGCTCAGTTTGCCTGGTCATTTTGAAGGAAGAATTAACAGAATCGCCATATTCAGTTCAATCGCTTAGCCTGTGATCAAAAGTTCCCAGTTAAGTTGAAGTCATTATCTTCCTTAAATCAACTGAGCGTGGTTCACACATGGTTTCCCACAGGGCACCAAGTTTATACGCTCCGACAATGGACGCCAAACCAGACGAGCTGTCTTAGGTTTTGTGAGTGATTCTGTGCAAACCTGACATGCATTTCGTCGTATCGTCGAACGCGGAACGTTATAAAATGTGATTGGTCCAATTGCTGAAGGTGGTTTTAACTTTGTTTCTTTAATTCGCAATATATAGCGCAAACTTGAGATGAAACTTTTTATGATTATACGTATGTAAGTGAAACGTAATTCCCCTAGTTATAATCGTAATCGTGTATTTATTGGACTCGTTCTAATTATTAGTTCGTTGTCGTTCAACTCCCATTTGCGACTAGGTAGTTTAAAGTAACATATCAGTCGCTTTATTTCAAAAGTGGTTCCGCCAGATAACTGGGGTAACTTGTTGTCTGGTACTCAACTTAAAGGAGCACGTTATTGTTCTAATTTTTTTAAAAACAAGTTTACATATTTCTAGATATATTCAATAGTCTTTTAGGATGATTGGAATGTTGAAAAATAACCACATCTATCTAACCATCTAAGTCAGAGTTAATTGAACTATAGATTACCTGTCAAGGGAAACAAATTAACACGTGTACTATTGGTCTGATCTGTTTCTGTTAACAATTACCATGAGTGTTTTAGCAAAAAATGCAGAGCAAGCTAACAGAATAAAAATGTTTAAATGCAGACAAGTCCAAGAAAGATGTCCGTAGTAAACTTACATTCTAGCACTAAAAATTTGATTAGCAGCATCAAGTTAATAAAAGCTCTTACAATGTATCAAAAAATGTTTTTTTTTCAAAAGCTACTAAGTCATTTCAACCCGAAGTATAAATGAACCCCTATGTTCTGTAAGAGTTATTTGTTAGCGTTTCTGTATCTGCGAAAATAATTACATTGATAGATAAAAAAGGATGTCTGAAACAATAACCGAGTAGCCTATATTACAATGACTGACAGTCACTACCATGCTTGTCAGTAAATGACCCTTTAACAAGTGCGGAACTCCTTATCTTCTTGTACAAGGTACCTATTAAACTCAGGTCATCACCCTAGTACTATAGTGTAGTTTATAGCCTCGGTGAACCATTGTGGTGCGTGATATTTAGCTCATACATAGACAGTCAGCAATCACACATGTATGCTCAGCAATTTTGAAAGTGGGTCTGACTAACTTAACCGTTCTTCTAATCGTGAAAAACAAATGGTTTGCAAAAGGCGTGTCGATGATGTTTTCCGCTTGAACAAAATAGGAAAACAGTTGAAAAGTCATCTGGGTTTGAATCCGGTATGCATAGTTTATCCAGTGTACTGGTCGTGACTATGAGTTAACATGGTCAAAGATGCCTGAAACCATCTACATTCACTACAGTGTGTGGGAAAGGATCCAAATATCCTGGCATGAAGTCAAGTTGATGTGGACACGAATTCCACATTTTGTGAGCAAATACAACTTTTTCGATGTTCATACACACGTTCACACATTATCATCATATCTAGCTTGTGTATCTTTCAGCAGAGTTGCCGAGAAAGTTTAGACAGAAATGCATGGTAATATTTGCAGAAATACTTGCTGCAAAAGGCAAGCTAATTTAAAGACCGGTGCGGTTTACCAGGAAGTCTTTGTTACATCCTCTTCACTACCTCGGAAGCTCTTCTGAATCTGGGTGTCAACGATGTCTCTTCTATAGACGGCTCCTGGTCTGACCAGAACTAAAATGCAACCAGTTGACAATAAGAGGAGCAGAACAAGAAAAGATTCTGAATTGCGGGAAGTTTGATTTTTACGGTTTCGGAAGCATTAGCCAAGAATCTGATAATCAGTGAATCAGTCCTGAGAAAAGAAGCAGGGACATTAGCTTGTGGGCACGGCGAGATGGAATGTTGAGGCAACATGGGGTGTGTGGTTAGGTAGATGAAGGACTCTAAACCATAGATTATCTAAAGATGTTCGCGGAAAACCAAAGAGTAACAGACATCACATGCTGAAGTTCTCAGATACTCGGTAAAAACGGCAGTGACAAAAAGTTGTTATAAATAGGCCATCCACAGGTTCTGCTGTTCAATATAGAAGTAAATGATTTCTCATAAATCACAGGACATTTGCACTTCGTGTTAAACTGTGTGCAATGGTTTATTACTTCAAACAGACGTGCATAATATTCTCTTACATAAATAAAGTTTAAGTACAACCTTGTTTTTATCATGCTTACATAGTTTTCCAGACTAATGTTTTCTATTCCATTGTATTGTAATGTTTGTTAGGTGTTTATAAATGTTTGTCTGATATCTTAAACATGTGCATTATCAGTGGTTGGGGTGGTAAAGTTGAAACGTTGAAATCCAGATAGGTGATATCAGACTACGTCACCCAATGTTAGTGATTGACAGTGTGAAACAGGCGATAATAGACGCCGATCTGCTACGTCGACTGGAGGTAAGCGTAGACCTGGTGAGAAACGAGTTGTGTGTTGATGGTGATGTCGTGAATTACCACCGTGAAGAGACCAAGGAGCAGTGCAGCCTGGACAGTATTTCGGTGAAATCTCTGCCAGAGTGTCCGATCCCAGCCATCAAGCAGTATGTTAATGAGTTTGCTGACTGGTTTACTGGCGCGGATGATCAATACGGATTATGTACGCGGACGGAACATTCGATTGACTTACCGAAGGGCGAAGAATGCAGACCAGTGTACCGGAGAATACCTGTATGATGCACGATCTACCCGTTGGGATACGAAGCCATGCTAGGAACCAAGTATCCGCCCGTTAGGGATGCGCTAACCAACCGCCCTACTGTTTATCCAACTAAGAAAAGGCAATTAACGTGGCTGTCATGTTGATGTAACCAAGATAGACTAAACGAGCATGGTCATACTGATCAGATTATGCGCAGAATATCAATATTTGCTAATCTCATACTTAACTGTTATTATCAGCCACAGTCCGCGCTATCGATTTAGGCAAATCACACGTTGATAAGTGAGATAAGTATGCGCACTAAATTAGAACCTCAATTTTATCTTCTGCATTCAATCTTTCAAACAATACCAACCTTTAAAAACTGTGCACAGTTGCATGAAAGTGCAATTCTGTAGGGTCCGGAGGCTTTGGACAGTTTCAGTACCAAGGTTTCATTAAACTGGGAAACGCTAACGGCCAAATGAGATAAGTTTGGTGTTAACACAATATGATCAACATCACTATTAGAAGAACTAACTAATGTGAATAGTCTACTGATTTGGGAATGTTTGTTACAGGTCCATTTGACAGGAGTGAGTGCATTGGTCCAGAGAGTGGGTGTCAAACCCACGCTCATCATATTTGTACGGAGGGGCACTTTATCCAAATAGCGTTTATTCTACCAAATGCTTAGCTCCTTCCTTCCACTTAGGAATCATTCAACGGAGTGATTAGAAACGATAATTTGAAACCCGTCTAAATTGGGTGGACAGATGAAACGTGAACGCCCAGTATCATTTTCCAATTCGTAATAAGATTTTAAAAGAATAGGCACAATCCCACTACAAGATAACAAGAATAACATACTTTACAATTCAATTAAATACGTTCATCCCACCAACGGGATCTGTACACATTCATATCGCCTCAATTTAATTTGTACGGTCAACGTTATGCTCAGGAGAATACGGTAAAAAAATCAAACGGTGACAACTGATTTCATGCAAATTTATGACAGTATCACATAAAATTCACAATCATTTAAAACGGATCCTGGTAATTCGAAAGTGTGAACACGAGGAATTCACCTAATCCAACCCCTATGTTATAAACAGACGGTGAAGTTTCGACAGAATACAGTTTGATTACTACAATTCATGACGAATGTTGTCAAATCAAGTTTTAACTTTTGTATCACATTGCTGTTTGAATCGATGCATACGTCTGGAATCTTCTAAACGTTTTATCCTCTGTGGTTTTTTCAGCACCAAATTAACCTGGTGATTCATGATGACAGTTCGAAATTTACAATCAGTGTTCTACGTTCTAAGAAAGCTTCTGAGCTGACAAAATTGACGCTGCGTTAATGAACTAAAGGATGATAAAATCACTTTTATCTTATTTTTTTAAGAAGTAAAATCATTCATTGGTTACTATTAATTATTAGGCTGGCAATTTGAATTTATTCGAAAAACCATTACTATTGGTCGACTATTACCTTCCGCCAGTAAAAGTTGAACATTATTTGGAACGGAATGGAACCTTCACATTCACCGAAATATTGCTGTTGGTTCACTTCAAATGACAAATATGTTGTTTATGAAGCGAGTCGTTTGAAGAAAATCACGGCATCGATTAGATTCGAACCAGCGATAATAACCGCATGCCCCTATATGGCATGCGCTCTGTTTGCTGATCTACGAGGGTGCTGTGTACTGAGCAATCGAATCGAGAAAACCAGGACAACGGTGACACTTAGCAGTTTCAATTTATTGAAAAACAACGGTGACACTTGACAGCCTCAACTTATTGAAAAACAATAACCTCTGTGTACAGTTACAACAGTGTTTACGGCCGATATCTGGCAAAAATCGTTTTTACTTTCCGATTTATCCGTACGTTATTAAGTTCACACAACCTTGCTTTAGACAACTCTTTTGTGTAAATCTTATACATGGTCATACAACTTGTTTTAATCATTACTTCTTACAAACAAATTCGGCGTAGCATCTTATCACCGTTTTTAATTGGCTGGTGCCGATCGACCACGGTAGTGACCAGCGATCGTATGGCTTCTCTAAGGATCCCGGCTGCAACCGTGTTTTCTCGCTTGTTTGTTCTGTACGCATGATTCTGTGTACGCCTGCTGTAAGAGGCCTGATATGAACTCAGTGCCATTTTCTTCGGTCGTACAACTAATTGCACACGGTTACTGCTTGTTCTTTTCCTAACGACTCATTTATTATTCCATTCTTCAATGTCGTTTAACCAAACCTTTTCGAGCGTTGTTTAACGCAATCGAAGGTGCCACGCATTTTTCGCCTGGCGCGCTTTTGAGTGCCGGCGAGTGGGCTGTAACCCATCTCGTGCTTCTTTTCTTTCTCCTCTTGGTTGCTGCCGTTGACCCCAGACTAGGACAGAGCTAATTATTTATCATATTTCCAAACATTGCTGGAAATATACGGTTTGTTTCCAAACCTCACTACCTTCTCTAGTTCAATTCCTGTTGGGACTACGTTTCGATTGCTCTTCAGGAAAGGCGTTTTAAATTGTTAGTGGACGAGGGTCTAGCGCATACCCACTAGTCCACTACACCACTATTCGGTCTGTAACAGCTTTTGAGTGAACACAGCTCGGGTGAACCTTCTCCAATCTGAAGACTATTCCAGTCCACGCTGGAAACCCAGCGATTGTGCTTTAGAACCCTGTTATCCAACTATACCCCTGTGCACATGGTGTCCAACAATTTGCTACTGCTTACTATACGTCAATACATTTCACTGTGACCCTCAACAATTTCCACTGAGTCAGTGATAAACAATCGTTTTCTGTAGTTCTTCGTCGGATCAGTATAACCACATGGTGTGACTGCGTAGGGAATTGTTAATGGATTACACAACGTCCCCACTTAAGATCTACAAAGCTTCATAATCTTCTTATTGTACTTACAGCTATTGGGAAATCACGTACCAACATTCGCCTCACTCACCTTGGCTTCAACTTGTAGATATATGCCTTGTTGTTCACCAACACTTAGACTAGTTCAGTTCTGTCCCTGTTTTATGGCAGTCACAAAAAGTCAACTTTCACACATGTTTGTCAAATTAAGTGCAACAACGTATGGATGTTCGCAAAAATGACTTCCTATGAGTTTCTTGAGAATACGGGATCAGTTAAGTCATACTCAACTAATTGTAGACAGTAGTTGGTAGGCTGAAAGACATTGTGCAATCAAATCTTAGTCGACTTGGTCGCGGTTATAATCTGTCATCTGACCAGTTCTGCATAGTTGGCCGGGATGTTGTGGATCATGCGGAAAGTTTGCTTTGGGTCAAAGTAGTGGTCTACATCAGTTGGCTGTACAACTATTGCATTGTAAATGGTTTTGTTCAGACCACTCGCGAGCAATGCAAAATAGTGTGCTCCATTTAGACAAATGCTTGATCGTCCTACCCACAAGTGGCTCGGCACCTTTTGCGCGACGCATTAGCTGGTAAAGCTAAGTGTTGGAGTGATGTATCTGTGAAACAGCTGCTAACACAGTTGCCTTAGTCGAAGATCACATTACTAATTTCCACTCGCAGCCAACTTTTCACACTGAACGCGACGATCTAACCTGGACGTAGAGTGCTGAACCACTCACCAGCAACTTGTTTGGACCCCATGGCCTCGGCGCAGCCAACACAAACGGTGATCCTTTGCTCTACTTATGTGTTACTCACGAGTTAGATATAACAGACACCCCATTCAAGCCGGATGCGAACATTATCACAAAGCATTACCGCGAAGCGGTCATCACAGCTGGCTTGACTATGTTGTCAAGCGACAGCGCGGAACTCACAAATTGAGTGTTACGTAAGTGATGTGTGGGGCTAAATGTAGCACAGATCGTGTGATGGTCAGAACCAAATTGGTTGTTCATGTCTGTAAGCCTGTTTATTGTAAATCATCCGGACAACGGTACAACTTGAATATCAGACGACTGGAGAACCCAATGACGAGGATTGCTTTCCAATATGCAGTTACTGCTCGTCTGAAAGACGTTCCTACATCAGTTACCCCAAAAGTATGTGGTACTACTTCAAGGAAAAGCCCACCGTTGCAGCTTTCGGGACGATCGGTATCAAGCGCTAGAAACGGTCGGATTGGTTCGATAACAAAAATTCAGCTATCTCAAACGTGATAAGAGGGAAGATTGCAGCGTTTGCTACGTCCATAATGTACCCGGAAATTGAAGACTGGGGTCACACTCCGAATTCCTCCCCGACAACTCAGGAAACGTCTTGACGAAATCAGGGACGAGCGGTGGAAAAGGAAGAAGAGTTGATCCAGAGCTACGCTGACCGCAGAAAACACAAGTAGTCCTAAGACTCCAGTAATACGATTTTTGGCGCATCCATTCAGTCAGCTAAAGCATTGTTTGACCTGGATTGTGGCTTTCCGTGCAATCAACCAGAGGACATCATGAATGCCTGACAAAAACGCTTCGTTAGCCTGCTTAACCCTAGTGCTACTTCTGATTAGGTGACCAAGACTGGCCTGTCAAAACAAACTGTTTAAGTTCCACGTGCTGTCGCTTCAGATCTGGCAGAGGTGCAGAGAGTTATCGTGCGATTACTAAACAGAAGGGTTACAGATGAAGATTGATTGCCAGGGAAAATTCTGAAGAATGGCGGACCAGTGTTGGAACTTGCTTCGTTCCGGTCGTTCTATTTCATCTAGAAGCAGGAAGTAAATCCTCCAGATTTGAAGGATATCCTGATCGTACTTTTGTCCAAAGGTAACATTAACAAGCAATGCGCCGACGGTTATTGGAACAACAATCTGCTGAGCTGCGCGGTGAGGGTGTTACCAAGAATCCTGCTGAACCTCTCCAGTACGAAAATCGTGGAGGCCAATTATCTTGATGGACAGTGTGAATCCCGAGCAATTTGTAGTATGGTCGGCATGGTGTTCACTGCTCAACAGATTGTAAACGCAACCACCTGTGTATGCCCTGTTTACGGTTTCCACCAAAGCCTTTGACTCCGTCAGTCGTGAGATATTGTGGACGGTGCTTGGTAAGTTTGGATGTCCAGCTAAGTCCATCAGTTTGATCAGAATGTTGCACGTATGTATGAAGGCAAAAGTACAATCGTGTGGATCAACTTTTAATGAGTTTGACCTTACCACTGGCGTGAAGCACAGTTGTGTCCTAGCCCCAATCCTATTTAGTTTGTATTTGACTGTCATATTAACAGTTGTTCTCCAGGACTCGGCGGAGGTCTGCATTGAGGTTGATGGATGGGTGCCTACTGAATACTCTGCGTTTCAGCTCACCGACCTGGCTGCATAACTAAACGATGCACTTGCTCCTATTCGCCGATGACAAGCCGATGTGCGCACACAGTGAAGACGAACTACAATGGCTTTCGTGACCATGACATTCAAGTTTGGAATGGATGTCAACATAGGTAAAACGTTTTCTTTCTTTCGATTTTCTTCGGACGGAAATGCTGCTCCTGCACATGCGCCTGAAATTTGCCTCAATGAAGGTGCTGTCGACAACTACGCAAACTTTTGCTACTAGGATAGCAACGTGCCAAAAGATATAACCACGGACCACGAGTTACGAGCTCGTGTAGCAAAAGATAGTGCTGCTTTTGAACGTCTTGAAGGACGTGTCTGGAAGAAACACAGCCCAAAGGTGGCCTTTAGGCTTTGTATTTACCACCCAGTGGTGCTGTCTATACTGATGTACGGCAGTGAAACGTGGACATTGTTTCAGCAGAACGCGCGATATTGCAGTGTATAAATATTATCTTGGGTTTCCGGTGATAAAAAATTGTTCCCAATATTGATTTACCGCGACGAACGGATGTGGACGGAATGGAAGCCATGTTGGTTTTGAATCAGCTTCGTTGACTAAGCTACGTCCATCGGATGAGGCGATGACCATATTCCAAAAAACTGCTGTATGGACAACTGAAATCAGATAGGCGAAATCCTGGTTGTCAAAAGCGGAGATACCAGGATGTTATCCAGGTAAATCTTTCCCTTTGTGACACGGATGTTAGACGTTTGAAAGAATTGTTGTTGAACCGGACAAACTGGAGAAATATGACCTGGACAGGCACTCGCAATTTTAGTGAGCATTTGTTGCGTAGCCCAGAACAGAAGCACGCGGTACGCAAAGGAAACACCGATGCCATAGGTGGTGGTGACATGACTTTGGCGTTGCGATGTGTTCGGCCGCGAATGCGCCGGCCGCCTTGGATTAATAGGTCATCAACCTACTCATAGTACACCGTCGGTGAGGAGATAACATGTAAGTTAGGCAAAAGCAGGTTACATCAGTGATATCCCACTTTTGTTCGTATCTACCAGATATCGCGGTTTCTTGGCTACGCACCAGCTCCCGTTTTCAAAAGCCTAGGGTGTCTGTAACCTTCTAACTTTCTTTCTCTTCAGTATTGTTGATATACTGTATGGTTCATACTTCGTTTTTTTTCGGCCTACTCCTGAATTTTGTTTCTCTTTCTTCGCCTTTCTAGGAAGAAATGGTGTGTAATCGTAGATTGAGATACTTCCTGCTTTATATCTTTAGTATCCTTCTTTCCAGGGCAGATCTTGTCATTGGATTTTCTCTGTCTGGTTACCTTCTGAGAGAGGGATTTCAATTTCACACGAGACAATCAAATAGCTAACCGGAATTGGCTTCAATAATACGCTTCCTAGTCCTATTCCTTCTAATTTACACTGGATAGGTGATATGTGAGTGAAACCATAGGTGGTTCAATGCAAACCACTTTAAGTGATGGTTATGTGCAAGCGTTCAATGGCTTCAGCCACTGTGACTGGCTATGTCGAAACAGATGCTGCCAATCTTGTAAGTGGAGTGTGTTCTGAGTTCCTTTCCACTAGTGCTGTTTCACCCTGCTGTATGAGAACAATCGCTGCATCATGTACCTGCAAAATTCACCAGGCAATAAATCGAGCAGTGTGCTATGTTTGATTTCTGTTTCCAAACTTATTATGAAAAACAACTATTTTCAGAACCATGACTTGTCTTCTAACAAGATTTCAAATTAGACATCAGTCAGATTTGAGCGTAGTCTCCGCATTCAGATAGATTTTCCAGCCAGTTTGTTGCGAAGAAAAACGCTAGACTCGAGTTTCGCTCCTGTTACAGCTCGTCAGTATTACATATCCTTACCGTGGTCAGGATTAGGATTCCGTTCACGCTTATCCCAGTTGTTTATAGTGCTTTATCACCAAAGCAGATAAAAAATAGCCCCATCCGAATATCAGTTCAAAGGGCACATGTGTGAAATCCACTTCACTTTACTGTCTTATACTTTTGTAACAGCCCATATTTAAGATAGCCCTGGCTCAGTTGGTTGAGGCAAACTATTGCCACTTACCCATTAAAACAGATATCATGGTGTCCATCCAATTGTTCCACATCGACCACTTGGGCGAAAGCTGGTCAAACACTTTTCCGTGCATACCGTCGTCCACTCCTACTGAATTTTATCAAACTAGAACTAACATGTAAAGTACGCAAAACGTAAAAACGTCCCAGCACACTTCTGGGCACGCGATCAATAGTGCAGAAGAGAACACTCTGTGAAGAATTGCCAGCAAAGATTCGTCTTAAATCAACCAACATTTTGCCGTTACAGTCCAGAAGCAAAATTGTTAGTTTTTATTCAGCTACACGGTATTTGTTATTGACAATAAGATTTTGGCTACTTTTTTTATAGCAGAGTGAGTACTGAGTGACCCGAAAGTGAATAACGATAGCAGATTGTTCAGGAACTGAATTTAGCATTTTGATTCTTCATTAGAAATTGACAAGGTGGCCTCCAACCATTGGCGTACACGGATAAGACGATATCTGCTGATCTGTATCGAAAGACTTGGTCCCAACTATTCTATTTTCTTGGAGACCCCTCAGTCAATGTAATCCAAGTGCATTTAACAGGATTTGCATCAGTCGGTAAAGTGAACCAAAGATGGCCTGAACGTTTGAATCAGACTGACCTGCTTGGCGGGAACGTTATCACACTGAAACAGTCAGTAATTCTGGCGGAACACCTTCTTCAGTAGCTATCAGTCTAATAGATTAACTCAATTCGAACAAACAACCATGAGATCAAGAAAATCCAAATCGTCACTCCGAATAGCGGATAGTATCTGGCTCATAAACGAAACCAGCGTCTCTTTCTGGCGTCCAGAAGCTCCTTTCGTCTTTTGTAATAACTTCTTGAAGTTTCCACAAGCTCAATACGAACAGTCGGGCAAATGTAAACTGGCCATAGGGCTAACAGTTAGATCGTACATCAGTGGGCAACCACGACCCATTGCAATTCATGCATACTTCCAGTGCCGGATGTACTGAAGACAACCACTTGACGTGGAATCTTCGTTTAACGAAATCTGAACTCAATCGGACGAAATGAATATCACGGCAAAATGTACTCGGGCAACCGTTTGTGTGCGTGCACTTGTTTGTTCACTTCACCTGAAAATCTCTCGCCGAGGTCGGTAGGCTGCTTAACAGATTTGAAACTATCCTGTAGATAATCCGTGAACATCAAAGGAAGTTCAAAAAAAAACTATCAATTCGCCTAAACCACTCAGCTTAACTCTGTTAAGTAAATAACGATATGAACAGTACATAATATTTGTTCGACCTATCCTTCCATTAATTAGTTTCCGTCCACCGGGATTTACCAGCACTATGTAGAGCGACAGTGAGATAGGAAGACCTGTATCATCACCGAAGATCACCAGTATGACAACGGAACTGTTTGATTTATTTCTTGGATGTAACGAATGAATGACACTGGAGAAACTGTTGGGTTTGGGACGGATTTTGTTAGTTAAAGACCAAGGAGGTAATGTAAGTATTCATCAAAAGGCGAACTAGAAAGAGAAAAGGAATGTGTATGGAAATAAATTTCCATCAGGCTCCTGGACAGCAAACAGATAGCGTAGTTCATGTCAATAGACTTTTGCCCATTTGCAAGAATCTCACACTATACGAATTTCTCTGCTGTTGTCCAAATATCTTACATCGTAAATAAATACATTTTCCTGTCAGCACCGTCGTCTTGATGAATCTCTTTCCATGGCTCCTGAAGAATACCGGTCAGTCTTCTGATCACCATTTCTCATTAGCTCCTACAGTTGTTCATTTGATCCAGTACAATTCTATCATACTCGATAAATTGACTGGCAAATGCCGAAACAAGTTGGAATCGACGTGACTATAAAAGGTGGCTTGTTAAGCCACGGATCGACTTTAGAAACTTGAACTTACAGTCGGAGCATTCTCACACGGTAAAGTGGTGTTTTTTTCAGTCAGTTCACTGGCCACTATCTGATATACTGGAAAGAGTGAAGTGGCCTTCCCTAAAAACTCTTGGAATTGGAACCATTTAATATGAATTTATTTAATCAATAGACGAAAATGATGACCTTCCAAGAATCAGATGAAAGACTTGAGGTCAATCGTAGGGACTAATGAAAACCGACTTTTGGATAAATGACTGATATTCATCACGCACCACTTGAATAATGGTCACTGAGATGACGATTACGAATGGCAGCTTGCACTATTCACTAACTGTAAATGTGTTGTGGATTAAGGGAATGCCAAATTTGATCATTTTGCTATCTGTTTATCGTGTCTTTGTAGACTGAGACCAGAAACACTGTTATTTAATTGTATAGATGTGATTTCCAGTGGTTCCCATAGCAGCTGGCTGCGCCTGTTTAGCTGCTCTGGCAATCCGTTGGGGGAGTGGGTGGATCATCAATATACGATCGAGATACTCATCGATTGTATAGATGACTACCTTGCAATATGACAGATAATTTTGACATTTAGATAACCAGCGAAAATATGTGTTTAGTGCATTAGAAGGATAAGCAAATTGGTATTCGCTGAAGGGAAACGAAAGTTTTAATTTCTATAGAGAACAATATGGTGTAGGAATTGTAATTTTTAACCGCAGTTGTTTTGTGAGCACTTGTTTAAAAGGTAGACTATAAGTACTAATCACATCCGTCTGCATTTTAAGAAGTAGTCGATGTTTTGGAAACTGTGAAGACTTGACGTAAGAAGCCAGATTTTGGGTATTAATCTGGTCACGTTTTACCAATCAACATGCAGAAAGGTGGGGACAAGTTGATTCAATGTAAGAACAGGGTTTGTTAACTTTGTGGGCCAGAATTGTTCTTATTTTTGTTAATTATGGCACCACTGACACTGCGTTAATAATGTAATTACTTGGCATGTCACTGAGACAACTGTTGAAAATAACAGATTTTTTCCTCCACATTCTTTGCGTTGATTGCTAATTTTGTATGCAGTTTCTACGGTCAGCCAACGTTTCAGAAATCCTATTAGCTGTTCACTCTACACGTTTGTGTGTACCCACTTAACATAGGATTCATTTATTGAGAGACAAATGCGTCATCATTTGATAGTCTTTTACTTTAATGACACAGGGCAACCGGAAATGAAGTCCTGCTCAAGGATGCCTCATGACCCAGTTGAACATTGAAGTTTCATTTATGTTCTACAAGTCTTAAACGCAGTAAGCATGACTAACATTTCTAGTAACCTGACTTCAGATTCAAAATGTTTCTTTCTGTCGAACGACAACAATACGACAGTCCAGTTAATAATGATGTAGCACACAAACCTATATAGGATCCACTAGCATGGTTAACCCTGTAATGTCTACCAGGAATTCTTTGCGAGTGTGTCCCTTCATATAACTGGGTCGAACCAAACACGACTCTCAACTAAAGCGTCAAGCTGACAGACCACCTCTCGATCGAAGCATCAACGGGGTAATGCGAATGGTCCAACGTAGGTGAGTCAAAAGGGTGTCAAGACTGAATGCCCTAGCCAAAACAGAGCAAACAACCTTGATTCATAAGAAGTCAATTTTGCAAACAGCTATTTTCGGTAATTCTCACCAGGCTTTTACAATTACATAGGGTAAGTGCGAGTTACATATGAAAATTATAACGTGTCAAACAGGCCATCGGAAAAAAATCACAGGAGTGGTACGCATAGCAGTCTACCGGGGGAGGGTTGGAATGTTAGAGACTGTATTGGAGTGGCCAGTGCCTAGTAGGTGGGAGCCAATCGCACTGGGAATAGGCTTTCTCGAACCGTAGCGAAGCCATTTCGGTAGGTGTTCACGAATCTTCCCCGACAGCCACCTTGTGGTTCTCTCAACGTAACCAGCTTGACGACAACAAGTGAGAGAAGAGAAGAGAACTTGGGCAATCTATCCTTAAGGCGTGGCACCGATACCCGGCAGATGTCGAACAACTCGATAAGTCTCGTTGCAGGATAGGCACTCCGGATCGTGTTTGAAAGTCTACGGCTAATTATTTCACTGACAACCTTACCTCTATATGAGAGACATGAAAAGCGGCTTCTTCTGTGTTGTTCGGATGAATTTAATCTTCGCACCGGAACGCAGATCTATGAATCTCTCAAGGTATCCATTTATTGATTTAGTCAACAAAACTGTATCACAGTGTTATGAAAATAGATGTTTGTGCACTCGACTCAATAGAAAGATTAGAGACAGGTTCTCATACAGTGCCTGTAGTCCGACGCAGTGTTACACACTTATTCTGTTTGCTAAGTGGGATTGTACGATCTGATTTATTTAGCCAATAGATTCGATATATTCGAACGCTGTTGGTTCACAATGTAGTCATGCATTGGTGGACATATTCAAATCTGACGTAGATCAGACACTGAGCATAGTTAGCATTAAATGACCATCCATGAAACAACTAATGGTAGACAGATTTCAAACCAAACGTTTCTTTTCAACTGGAGGGGACATATCAACTATCAATTAATTATTAATAACGTAATAATTGATAGCGAAACAAACTAGACCAGCTATGTTCCTGTTGCGTTCTGAACACGAACCCTTAAATCTTGAAAATACTCATTCAGTCAGTAGATACTGAGGAATCGATGGATTTTATTTTGTGCTACACTGAGTTGAGCTTATTGCCTGTATTTACCTGTACATTTTGACCAGCCTACTCCAAAGAGAAACAATGGTCCAATTTATATTAAGTATTTGGAGCGTAGTGAATAGCCATGCTCCTGATGATTGCAGCTTTGTCCATAGTTTTTATATTCAAGCAGTGACCAAAACAATTAACCGTTAAGAATCAAAATTATCTTCCAAAGAAATTCACTTACAGACAATCAGATGATTACTAGCATATATGACCTATCTTACCCTGGTTGACCCACCTACTGCCCGTATTTAATTGGGCGGGTTCTTCCTCTAAGTTTAATCTCATTTGTGGTGATCGGAAAAAACACACCCACAAAGTAAGCATAAAACCCACCTAATTACCGTTCGATACCACTTAAACCAATACTCAGTGGGAGGGGCAACACCCAATAATTAGTGATAAATCGAGTGGCGTAGAACTGTTTAAACCAGGTGAACTAAACAGATAATCCACACTGCGAACCACAAATGTGTTTGACAAAATAATGAATTTTTAAAACAGAAATTAATTCGTCTAACTTATAATTGCGTACGGAATATGCGCATTTCACGTTGGGTAATCATAACTTTTCAATATGGCCTGCGTAAACCAAGTGTATCAGATAAATAATAACCAAAGAAAAGTTTGCCTGTAACCTTAAATATGTTATGTGACTGCGTAAGATGTCAACATTTATACTTATGACCTACAACTATTCACTGGTTTGCTTATTAGATCAGGAAAACGCACTGATGACACTGCCCTCTTCTAGCATTAGTTCCAATATCGAACAAATTGATTTTCTGGCAGCCTAAATGCCCATTGTTGTTGAGAGCTGAAAAATCTATCCATAAATTAATTATATCTAGGTAAATCGAAGTTGATATGCAAGTGACCTTAGAAATCAGGCAAACTGAGAATAAAAAACGCGATTTTTGAAGGTGGTGAAGGTGGTTGTCTCAGTGACTGGCATTCATGCATTGGATGTTATATGAAGTGAAAAATTCTTCAGGAAAGGGTCGATTTGCCAAGAGTCACTTATTATCGCGTGTAGCAAAGTCAAAACCTGACACATTTTTATCGATCCAAAGGTCAGTGTAGGCAACCGTTTCATTGTGTATCCTCATTAGATTTGCGACCAATGTAATGCTTTGGAACGGTCTATTGATTGAAGGGAAGATGAAGTACAAATTTGATATTAGGAAAATCGCTAGGATTAATAGGAACACTGCTTCTTTTATGAATCACTAGGATTGATTGTTTGTTTTGGTCATGCCTGAGATTTCCTCCCTCTGCATAGGCAGCCAGTCACTCAGTTTGAACTAGTGACACACGATGTAGATAAAATGGATAATTTTGGATGCTGAGTCAGCTAACAGCAGTATAGTTGTTTTTGTGGCCCTTAACCAAAAATAAACGGGAATAACCCCTGAATCGTCAACAGTTGAGAACTTCGTTTAACCACTCATCAGATTTTCGATATCTTACTGAGTTCAAATGCAATACATTGCGTCACCTACATTTCTGATAGATAGATCTCTTTTCATGCTATTTGTGAGCAGCAAAAAAAAATACTCAAACCAGATGTGTCACAATGCCTCTCTATAAGTTGAAGGTTGACTCTGACGTTATCTGCTTATGAGTTCTACGATGCAAACATGAATTCTCACATATCCGAGAATATCAGACGGTTCATGCAGTAGAGGGCCTGTAAAAAGTTTTCTAGGCTTAACCAAAATCAATACAGCGAAAAACAATAGCAAAGATTTGTAACTTTATTGGTCGTAATGATAACGAAGTCTTCATTTTTAAATAAGTAACTGAAATAGAGATAGTGTTAACGCCAGTACGAAAGCCATTGACAGATTTGTTCCGGGCGGGCACCCTGATTGACCCGGAAGCAAAATCCCATTTGAACAATGTACATGGTATTTATTGACATCATGGAATGCATATCGGTCGGAGAAAGTGAAGAAGGTATACGATGAGTACTGTATAGTCAGTAACCGGTCAACAATAACTGTTAGGGGTGACAAACGACCATACCAGCTAGAATTGATAAACAATTTCAGTATTAGTCTAAAATTGTACTTGGCACAGTTGCGATCACCACGTAAAGTCGTCCAGCAATCTTTAACTTGCGTCATACAGGTGGGATGATGGTCTCAGATAAGGGAGCTACTAACGTTCTTGGCGGCCAGTATCTGAGTATGTTAGATAACATATCTACAGCCAGCACATGCACCTAATACTAGCGACAAGTCAGGAGGACGCTTACTTTCATACCACGCAGCGTGTTCTAAGAATTGACAATAGTTTGTGCAAACAGGTCTTCAGGTCTTCATGTCTGCTGATGTGCTAAAGTGGTTTACCAGAGAGCTGTCAATGCCATTCTGATCAATCTTTTCAAGAGGGTAAGCATCCCTTAATCTGGGCGGTGTACACAGTGTCACCCATCAGTAAAGGCGGTGTTCGCGATCATCCCGCTAACCACAGACGATTTTGTTATTTCAAGTCGAACATCACCCACAACTGATCACAGCTGTCGCATTCCCATAGAGTTTCCAGTCGGCCCCTTTCGAAAAGAAGCACTAGACTCGAGTTTCGCTCTCATTGGAGCTCGTCAGTCGTGCATATTATCGCCACTGCAGCCGGGACTAGAACCACGGACACGCTGTTCATGAGGCAACCGTGTTTACCACTGCTCCATTGACCTCACGTTAGGTACGACCAAATTATCATATGTGAAGGCACACCTACTTTTGCTTGTGAGTAATGATCAGGTTGCCCGATCGTCTCGATGGGAGAAACAGTTACTGTCTGTTAATACCAATCGATAATCCCGCGGTTAGGACGTCCTAAACAGGTCGAACTCTCCGATCTTATGAAACCTGCTAGGTGACATTTTAGATTACTGATGAGTGGTTGAGTGGTTGAGCGTTCACATATGATAATTCGGTCGTGCCTAATCTGAGGTCAACGGCGCAATGGTAAACACGGTTGCCTCATGAAAGCGTGGTCGAAGTTCAACTTCCGACCGTGGTAAGGATATGCCCTGATGACGAGCTCTAGTATGAGCGAAACTCGAGTCTAGTGCTTCTGTTGTTCGAAAGGGGCTGACTGGAAAGTCTATGGGAATGCGACAGATGTGATCAATTGTGGATGATGTTTAACTTGAAATAAACCAAATCCCCGATTACTCATCAGTAATTACGTTATCGTCTGTTGCCTTCTCTGTCATGAACGCTTTATCTAATGACCACTCGCGTAAGCACGTTGTTCGCTTTGCACTGTTGTTTGTTGGTTAACGAGAGTGACTCTTGTATGTCACCAGTTTGCTTCCTGCTCGTAATGACTGGACAAAGGGGACTGACGAAACTGTACTAGTTGATATGGTTTTTCTTCATTCCTCTGAAGGCTTCGAATGAGTGGAACATTCAGCATTGTGTGAAAATTTGTAATTAGTGTACGAAAAATCCTGCGCACCAAGTACCCTCAAGCTCACCACTTTAATGTCAGAATGAATAGGCTATCTGAGGGTGATGTTGTGCGACCAGCAGTGAGTCACAAAATTGGATAAAATAACCTATGTCCTGCTTTTTGGTTTTGCTCACAATCTTACAGCTTTTCAATTCCTGGTTGCTGTTTCGTGCTGAATACGTTAAACTTTGACCTATGCGACAGAAAGTGAAGTACTACAAAATGAGTCAAACATATTTCACCACTGGGCTACAGATAAACGCCTCACATTCATAGTGGCTAAACGTAAAATGATACACAGATGCACAAAATTACTTGTTAATAGAGATAGAACTGGGTGTGATTTCACGCGGGCGCCACCTTAGCCTGTCTGCCAACATCGTGTCAATAGCCAAGAAATTTGACTCACTAACTGGTTTACTCACCAGACTGTTTGGACGATCCCAACCAGATTATTGTATTATTATGCTTGGTCTGTTACAATGTCCCTATCTTCAGCCAAGCCCGTCGACCTCATTTACTGAAAGACGTTAATCTTATTGAGAACGTTTAAATTAGACCTACAAAATGCGTTTAGACACTATGATTTCTCTCCTAAACAAGTAAGTTGCGTAAACTGGGTAGTCCTTAGTGTGCTACCAGCATGTCGAGGGGGACGTGGTTTTCTTTATGAGGTCCTCTATCAACCCCAAAATCCTTTACTAAGAATACTTGTACTTAGGGAATATAACCACCTCAGCAGTAACTCGCTAAAGTTACAACATCAAACGAGTCGTATGACTTACGACCGATACTCGCTTAGCGTCCAGGTTAGTCCAATCCGGATAAATCTGCTAAATATTGACATAACCGCCTCACCGGCATTTGAATTCAAGTGCAAAGTTGACGAACATATTCAGGACGTCACACCAAATATTCGGCTAACATGATCACCGGAATCACTAATGTAGAATGGAGCCACTCTCGTCCTCTCGCTTTTGATGTTGCCTGCTGTATGTTGCGTCAAGACTACTGTATGCTTGATAGGCAGTGGCTAAGTTCTATTCTGGTCGGCATCTTCTAACTTCCGTTTGCACAATTCTCTTTTTCTACCCCTTTGAAGCTGCAACAATCATTAGATTTGTCCTCATTATCTAAATTTCTCAACACTTAATAGAATGTATATGAACCTTTACCGTTTCCTCTGTGCTATAAATCCCCATGAACGAGTGTCTCAGTGGAAACGTTGAATAGGTATGGCAAACTGTTGGATGGTTTTTCAAGATTCTGTGGTACATACAACATACAACATACAACA
>JTDE01000598.1:158532-175411 GCA_014338405.1 Paragonimus skrjabini miyazakii
GCATAAGAATTGCATATAAACTTAAACGTCACATAAGTCAGTTTCTGATATGAGTAGACCTGCTACATCGTCCTTTCAATTAGACATCAGTCAACAAATTCTCCGTACGACAGAACCCACATTCAGATTGGGACGAGGACTGACATGTCTTACTTTGGGCTATACCTTCATCATCTTTTGAACGACACATTTTGGAACGTTATCAAGAAATCCATATTCGCATCCACACTGTCATAAACTATTATTCTAAAATGAACTGAAATTTCATCATTAACGTTGATGAAAAGTGAAAAAAAGACATCCTTAAACTGCTCATCCTATTGTTCAAGCTTATCTGGACATCATGTTGCAAAAGTTTTTATACTGTCTGTAATTACAGGAAGTAAAATATTGGTTTGTGAAGGCATGCAAGTTCATCGGTGCATCAAAAGTGCAAAAATAGAGTGCAGTCTTTAAAAATACAGATGGGAAAGTATACAAAAATTACTTCTCTTTAGCATTGCTCAAAATCTTTTTGTGATTTCTGGTGTCTGGATTTTTGATTAATTCCGTTTCCCTGTTACAACTCTAGATCAATATCTAATTACTAGCTCTTCCTATCAAGATGTTTGTTGGTATATGGATCAGACCAGTTTAAAAGGAAAACAGATTAACTTTGTTCTGCCAGTCACTTTCCGAACGGTTATGGATGAGGTAGTAGGTTTAAGGTACACTATTGAAACCGTCAACTGTTTTCCAACTCAACAAGCACAGCGCTCACACGCAATTTGTTACGGTTTTACGTGTGAATAATACACAACTTTAACTGTACTTGAGTATTCATCTACCCATAAAAAGGACGACATTTGTTGTTATTATTGTTGACTTGTCCGGTTACAGATTGATTACGTTACACTTACCTAACACCGTTCAATCGTTTATGCCACTCCTATCTGCACAGTTTCCCAGTCTCCGGCCTCTTGACCTTAAAGAACCCCAATTTGTTGACTGTTTGCATATGAAAAGCGGATTAACGGATTACCGTTTCCCATGGGAAACTGGATGGAACAGTACGCGTTTAGAGGCTCAACGGTAAGCAGTTGCATGATCACACTGACGTTCTCAATGTGGAGGGTGATAGCGATACAATTTGTGCGCGAGCTGTGAGCAGATCAGCTGAAAGAAGTGAGTCCATCTGTGAATATTGACTAATCGAATGGGTTGACTTTATTCGGCAAGATCATTAGACGATAGATATCAGAAACTGAGACTTTATATTGAGAACGAGTCGTATCGCTTACATTGCCAGGTAAAAGTTACCACGTTTCCGCAACCAGTACTTGAGGGCTGTGTAAATTGAGCACTGAAAACTAATTTGTCCGCTATTTTTCCATAGGTCTGTCTCGTTCCATTGGTCACCTGGCGTCCTGTGGCGTCATATTCAATCGAAAATTTGCAACTATGTCAGTTTTCCCTGCATCGTTTATTGAATACTCACTACCCAGCCACTTGCAACTTTAGGAAGTCAACAATAATTGAATCCTTGTACCACTGTAAAACTCTTTATCAGACATGCAATCTGTCAGTAATTATATGAACATTTATACGAATTTTCAGCAGAAGTTTTCAACGGTGCACCGGATTATAGTGGAGTTCTTGTCGGAATTCATCTGTGACCGGCAGACAAACTATGTTACTTGTTGCCTAATGAGCCTCGCTGCTAATTCATTTACCAGATATTTGAACGAATCGGTTGGAACACCAATAGTGGTGGATGTATGCGGTTCGTACTCATCCAGAAATACCAGGTTTAGAATAACACCGATAAGATGTTATTAAAAATTGATCAAGTGCTGGGCCGATACTCATCAAGAGGGTTAGCATAGATTCATAGGTCTGGAGGAAGTTCACGGAAAATTGTTTCTAAACACACAGAGCTCGTTTATGTAGATTGATTACAATCACTTCAGAAAACCACAATAACATTGGCCTAGAATGATGCAGTAGTTTACTAAATACAGAGACGGAATCGATAGGGTGACCAATGATCTGGACTCGACTAGCGACCGTAGAAACTGGTTGTTCACGTGTTTTAGTAACATTATCGTTCTCTGATAACCCGGAAATCTGCACCCATTCAGAAAAGTGTACAGTCACTCTGGAGAGCGAGCAGCACTTGGTTCTGCCTGTGACTTTCTCTGTAGCCACCAGCAAAATGATAAACACAATATGGGGGATACCAAGTAGGTGACCTGCTTTGAATGAAGAAACTAATGTATTTTGAGTGCAAACGATTGAACTAAGTTCAACTGCAGTAAATATTTGTTTAATCCAATATCTCAATCTTTGCGATGTTAGCTGCGTGATTTACTCAAACAACAGATGCGACTTGAAATCTCAGTATTCTATCACGCCCTACCGGATTCGTACAGTTTGCTAAAGCGAGCACAGTCAGTGTACTCAAGCTAACACCATGTGTTCAGAAACCATTGGTCGTGAACCTGCCTCTTACTTGGACTTAGTGAGTCGTTCTAAACCACTGATTCATTATTCAACCACACTCTATCTGGTTGCTACGTACAATCCAATTTACGTCACTTCAAACTTGTGTTTGAATCAATATTAAATGTTTGCATCTGCTACTTCTCGTGAACTATAGATTTTGCTCAAACTTATGGAGGAAACTAACTGTTTTTACACAAGGTATCTGTCTAATCATTTTTACTGTCACATGCCAACTTCCAAGTATCACGTGACTTGAACGATTTTTCCAGAATGAAACTAAAATAGCTACCACAATGTACTCTCATTATAATCAGTGATTACTTTTTCATCTCCGCAGTTCATCATGTAACTGCATTTTTGCAAAAGAAAGTTAGTTTTTTGAAGCCATCCACATGAAAACTTGCAAATGTTATTTTTGGGTGAATGAGGTTACTGGGTGAACTTGATTGTCATGTCTTTTCAAAGTATGCCAACAGACAAGTAAACGAATTTGTGAAAGCTACGTTAATTCCAAGAGTTGGAATGGCCGTTAATTGGTACTGAAACAAACTGTCTGTTTATTAGCTTTTTAAAACGTTCTATACTCGTAGAATCGACATTCATGTAACTGGAAGCATTTGTACAACAAATAATACACAGATAAGAACACACAAGTATCACACTGGTGAACAATCCTACAATTATCTTACCTCGCGGTTTTAACCAAAAACTGAACCAATGTTGTCATGAGTAGCCACCAAACTGAACACCAGATATTTGCAAACTGTTCTGTTCTGTTTATCCAAAACAGACGCATATTCACAGTAGGTTTTTTGGACTGGCTTACATCATGCACGATCATTCAGGTTGGTTACTTGATTGCTTTTCCTTTCTGATGTTAAGTTCGGTTGGAAGGGGATGATAATGCCTCGCATACAATAACAATATTCAGTCAACTGACCCACCCTAGCAAGAATAATATCAATGTTTCACCACCCTCTTCGGCTGTGGGTACACGCACATACAAAGGACACATTACATACGCGTATGCACACTTCGACATAAGTGACCACTCACTCTATCCTAATCGAATTCACTTGTGCATTTGTATGTGTGTGCCTATGATGTGAAAGGTGAACTGAACTTCACGATGAATGCCTTACTGTACAGGAACACCATCCCTCCCCCTCTCTATCCATCACTCCTTTAGTGGACAGAACCAATGATTAGGATTAGGCGTGTTATTTTGCGCAGAACACGTCCGAGTAGGTACTTATGCGTGGTTGCACGCGTCATCAGGTGCCCATACAGAATTAAGTTTCTTTGTCTGGGGAGGTTTTTTGAATGTGTTTGTTGGTATATGGTGAATGTGCTGTTGTTGTTGCTGCTGCATCATTCTGGCTTGCCTTTCGCTATCTCATTGTTTGAAAATGAAACAATTTGTTTGTGGTTAGAGGAGTCAGCTAAGATGATAAACACGAAGAACAAACATTTAACTGTGCATGAAATTTGATAGGTAATTCAGTAGTTGACTGTAGCCAAACACATGGCCAATTTCTCAGTCATTGTGTGCATACAGCTAGGCGGTTTATTTGAACAATATAACCGCGACATTGAAAGAAATTTGAGAAACCGTATAAAACTGAAAGTTGTGTTTTGACTAGGTACATTACAGTCGAATTTGTCAAGCAGGTGTACGTTTTGGAACACGTCAATTTGACATAGTTTACTGAAAGTTAAACCGATCGCCTACAGCAATCTTGCTAAAGCAGAACGATCAAATTCCGGTATTTATACTTTTGAAGGAATTAACCAAGCTAGATGTTATCAGATAAGCGAATCAGTCGATGCCATACTGATGACCGTCAACAGTGATCGATCTCACAAGTACCCTGCTTCAGTCTACACATGACACTGACTGATGATGCAACGTCACTGATCTAAAAACACAGAGTTCAGAGACGTCGACAGGACAAACCGATCACTGTAAGAATACTCGTCCTAATTTGTCATCTCTTGTGGAATTGCTGTTTAGTTATCATCACGTGAAAAGACGATTTCCATGTCGGATACTCTCTTCTAAGTTCAACTATAGACAAGGCTAAATCCAGCATTACATAGTATTAATGTTATCAGTGATTTGTAGAGTTGTCTTTAACAGTACATTCATTTTGATCTTGAAAACACGGTTTGGGTTTCAGGAAAAATATGAAGAACGGTTTAATGAAGGGTCTGTAAAATACCAATGATTAGCGAATAGAAATGTTTGAACTTAACCATGTCAGTTTAAAAAGTACAATCAGTTACTTTTTAACTGTAATAAAACTATGTATGTTTACACAGTCCTAACACAGTTCAGACTTGTGGCGACTTGCTTTCAGGATATTTGCAATACTAAATCTGTAGTTCTCTTATTGATTCATTTTATCCTTCAACGAGTAGCACTCGATAGTTCAAATGTTCCGCTAGAAGGCAGACGCTTGATTACTAAGAAGACTGTACAGCTCCATAGTTGGTCGACCTGGCTTTTTACGTGTCTATTCAGTTCCATGTGTACTGAATCATGCATGTCTGCATCAAGCATGGGATCACTGTTAATCGAAATACATTGAGTTGCTTGAAATCTTATGGTTGCAAATGTTGACGTTCAGCACAGCAGAACACATCGAATGTGTCATTATTACACAGATGAACTTTCTCTCTTAGAAGATAGAGGAAAGTAGTGTCTTTCTCAAACAAATTCATTTGAACGAACTTTGTGGTGATTTTGAAGTCAGATTGCCAAAACTTCCCACGCACGGGTCAACGAAGAAAATAGTAGTAGTTTTGACACTAACTAGATCATAAACACTTTATTTTATTCTATGCCTTGAATGTCTAAATAGAACTATAGTTTGCGAAGTAAAATGTCACAATTAATAAGAGCAAAGCTTGTTTTCACTGAAACTGCAAATGTCGGTTAGCAGTTCTAAAGACGTTTTAGTTATTCTCAAAACTATCGGAAAGAACACCGGATTGATCGGCACTTCACGTGTAACAACGAAAGTGGATTGATATCATTTTGTTGATAGATTTGATATAAAACGGGATAATTATGTACATAAGAAATGTAAAATATATGAAAAGTTTCTATTTACGAATTACTTGCAAACAAATTAATATTTAGTTCAACGCTAATTATATATGTCAGACCAAGCCAAATTGAATTTCAGTGTATCCAATCAGCCATATATACATTCGATTGAGAGAAAACGCAGAAAAGGGGGGGGGTTATCAGTGCTCACCTTGTCTCTCCATGACCGCACATTTTTTATGTTGACAATGTCAATGGGCAGTCATTTACTATTGGCTGGTCTAATCAGGTCTAAGATGAACGAACAGTGACTCATATGCGCAACTGATTGTACTTTTACCAACGTATTTCTGTATTTGAGCCTTGATCACATAAACCATATTTGCTGGATAACATACATTCTTCTATCAGTCAGGCTTTATACCAGTCCGTCTTGTGTTGCTTCTACGAGTCATTGGACAAAAATAAACAATACGGCCTGTATAGATTCATCTTGAAAAATATAGGGTTTTTGGTGTAAGAATATTTGAACTGCTGTACAGTCTTGCATCAACAGATCATACTATCAAAAACGGAACCGCTTTGTATTCATAGCAAATGTTATTGCATTACGTCCTAGTAGATCAAACTACATGAACCGTAGGACTAAAAGCTTATCTCATTTCTGCCAGCTGGTCGGATTACAGTTCGTACTGTCAATATGGATCATAGGACATTCCATATGATAACAAAACCAGTGACACTTTGGTTTGTACAGAAACACCGTTTCAACTGACTTCTCGTTATGAAGTCACAATTCATCAATCTGCCGTTTACCTTCCAATCGACTGGCAAATTTCTGCCTTTGACGGTCGCTATAGCAAGCTCGATAAGTTTCTACTGACCAGAGTGAAAATGAATAAGAGATTTTCGGTACCGAGTACTGATCAACAATATCAAAAGCGTCTAGCTTCAATCACTCTGGCAGAATCGAAGCGCACGCATAGTACGGCAAGTCTCGAGAGCTAGAGAGAGAGAGCGATGCACTTTTCCCATCAATTTTTACCAACTTACCAGTGCTGACCGTCTCTGACTATTCTACATGGTCGACAATTTGAATGAATTGCAAAGAAAAAACAAAATACGCAAAACCTCGAAGATATGACAATCGAAACCCTTACTGAGGAAGCTATTTATCACAAGGATAGCTGGACAACTAACAGAGGATCGGCACTCTGTGTGTGGGAATTTGTGCAAGGCGATTCAAACAAATAGTAGTTTGGAATGATTAAGGACAGCATGCACTATGTGGATTTAGTCCGAAAACGCTTTGAAGAAGCTTGAAAAAAAACTGTACCAACCAAAATCATGAACTCGCAGAAGGGAGACGTGTATTAGCTTGAAGTAATTTCAGTGGAAATGCAAGTAAACATAATGGGGCAACAATATATGGTTTGACAACATATGGACAGGAAAGGTATATAACTGTCAGTTGACGTGGGCTATACTATAATGAAAAGCATGAATTTCTCACGCAAGTGGTTATACTTCTGTGCATGTACCGACTGAACATCCACCCACTAAAAGTAATACTGTTGTTGATACCTGGTTCTTATAAGTGACTGATTACATGACCTGAGTTTTTCTGATCCGTCCAGTTTCCAACTCATAAAAATCAGCATGGAAGGGGCCTCAGAATTTCTTGACAAGGCTATGAACGAAGCACTCGTCCGGATGGATCTTCGGAAAAGGATGACATTACATAAAATCGTAGAACAACTTTAGTTTTTGTTGTTTGCTGTGAAAATAAGTGAATTCCAGAACTATTCATAAATAGTTTGCAGTGGACAGGCTATGTGAGAACACAGAGTTGAGGCAAACGACAATATGAAAACGCTCCTAAATCACTCGGAATACTACACCTCGATCAGAGATTCTGAAGCCATTGTTCACACTTCAAACTCAGACCACGAACTCGACTTCTAAAATGTTGAGATAATTCGAGGAGAGTCTAGAACTGCAAGGAGACGCTCAGTCGAAGAGTATATCAAAATTATGAAAGCCAAATGCGCTGTAAGCTGCATTAATCACATCGAATACTCTGATGCATGGCAGTCAGTCTTGAATAGATCATAATGATTTGTATTGATATCCGGATGAACTTTTGTTCAAAAGACCTGAGTTATAACTCTTCCTTATAACTACAATAAAATCAACAGACTCATTAATCAAACTATCTGGCTGAATAAATAAATTCTATTCCACTCTTTTGATTTAAATGTTCCTATTGTAAACCTTCTAACTAATATGCTGGTTCGTCCTCGATATAGTAATACGCTTGATAAAAATCGGATTCTCTTCCTTGCAATAATTAACACGGAAAATTTCGGTCCCTGAAATATCGCGACTGTCTCCGTAATTGCTCCAAAAACAAACCAAAAGACCGGTGCTGAACTTGTGCGACAAGCAGAAAATTACAAGTTATTTATATGATGCATAGCGGCCTACAGACACTCTCGTATCAGAAACTCGAGGGACATTTATCGAAAATAGTAGTTAAAGTCACCAACCCACCATTGAGCATAGCGGAATAAAGGCCACACAGGTAAAAACTGGTCAAGTTTAACTCTCGATTGTTCCGGACAATTCCGCTCACTCTGATTGAATAAAATCGTCTTCTCGAGGAACGAGGAACGAAAGAAATGCATTCCTTACAGTTCCCTATCTACTACAATTTGACAGTAGTTTTGATCACACTGTACATTCAGTTGACCAATTGCTTATCACCTTCTATTCGTTTGGTTGTCTTAAATACTACCAGATATGTAATAAGCTTAGATGATCACATAAAACTTTTATGCCATGAATAAAATGTTACCAATAACCGAGATAACTGAATGTTTACTAGTTGTTGGAAAATTACGAATTTCTTGATCATTATTCAAATAACAAAACTTCTTTTAAAATTAACAGGAAGACTTATAGTATTGCTTTTTTAAATTTAACCTGTGGACAATACATCCAGTGAGAAAGCTTAGAAAATCTCCCCAACAAACGTTTTCCAAAGTCGATGTAGATCATAATCTCCTTTCACACAGTGTCAGTTGTCTAAATTTAATAATTGGTTTCAGGCCAATTTAGCTGGGAAACAAGTAATGCATTAAGCTGATCATTTTCTGCCAAAAAGAACCAGTTAGATACAAAATAATTTCCAAGGAAAGTTGTCTAGGTTAATAACTCGATTGCAAGAATGGAACCAACTAAAAACATTATATAATTCAGTTTATAGATTGTAGTCTAGATGATATTGAATTTTCTTATTCTACCAAATCCATCTTCTCGGCACACTTTATAACTCCACGGTTCCTGCAAGACAAGAAATGCCAGTACCTTAAATGTAAAGACAGAACTGAGGTAAACTTGACATTTTGTGTGACAATTTTCTACCGACCCATTGTTGAAAAGTGTTAATTGGCTATTAATCATACTTTCGTACAACTTGAGATATAACAATCGAAGCCTTTTACTTGGATTATGGAATAATAATTTGTTCACAATATTACACTCGAAAAAACTGTTAAAAGGCAAAGTTTCACAGAGGGGTCAGAAAGCATGATTTATGTTTAACATTAGAAAATATTTCAGCTTTGTAGGGAAATTTTTAAAGCGGTTTGAAACTTGCAACAAAAAATCAGCCAGTGCGTTGCACAAGTGGTCTTTTATTGTTGTAATGTTACAACTGGCTTCATTTGCAGCAAAAAATAATCGAGTCAAGTTTTTCTACCCGTCAGTGGAGTGTATCTTTATCATAACCGGCAGTAAAACAATAATCCATATGCTTGTAGTGCTAACGAATTGACGATTATGTTGCTGAGTTTATATCAGACCTCGTCAAATTAACAAAGCTGATCATGTAATAGTAATCGTTCGTAGGTAATGATCACGTGTTAGAGCCAGACACAGCCCAGCAACTAAAAGATTCAATGGTGACAGAATCCTCGGAATTCAAACTGTACATTTTAGTGTTTGTGACCAATAATGGATAGTCCAAACTGTTGAAACTTTCTAATGTCCTTCAATATCAAAATTATCCCAGTTTCCATGAAACATGGGAATGTGGATTTAGTCCAGCTTTTGAATTATTTGGCTGGATGAACAATTAACATGTTTTTTCCATCGTAATGCAATTGAGTCTTCTAAAACAGTAGGCCGTTTAAAACAACGAAATACGGCTTGCAATTTAACGGCTACAATTCAGTGAGTGCGGTGTTCAGTTTCCAACATACCTACTTCTCAACCTTCATTCGGTAATATGTAAATACTGTCGGTACGAATAAACTCGTAAGTAGATTGGCGATTTTGTACGCGGATTCCAAATTTTATAAGTATACAATGTTACAGCTAAGTTCGGATTTCAGTTGGTCAGTAGATGTAGAAAACGAAGCGTCTCGAGAAATTATTAGTTCGGCAAATTAACATAGAAATAACCGATCGTTGATCTCAGTTAACTCCATTCACGTCAGGAAGTGATGAGTTGTCATTCATCTCAGTGACTATTTAATCGAAAAATTTGCCCACAGAATCACAACTTACGTGACTACTGCTCAATGTGGGGTGGTTGCCATCTTCCATGAATTAAGCTTAATTTGTACAAGACAAAATCCCTCACTACTCACTGATAATCAAAGTATTGTTCAACAAACCGAAACATTTCGTGATTTCAACTTGGAAAAAAGTCTTAGTCTAGGGGTCATCGACTGAAGTTAACAGGATAGTTATTGTATAGTCTGTCGCGGTGATTGGGCAATCAGAGTATTACTCGCAAGCAAATGTGGTTAGGTGTTCACGCGTGATGCTTCAGTCGTGCCTAATGTGAGGCCAATGGAGCAACGGTTAACACGGTTGCCTCATTAAAACGTGGCCGGAGTTCTGGTCCCGACGGTGGCAAGGATATGCATTATTGATGAGTTTTAAAATAAACGAAACCTTTGCATAGTGATCACTTTCGAAAAGGACTGGTTGGAATGTCTATGCATGTGTGGCAGCTGTGAACAATTGTGAATCATGTGGAGTTTACATAAACCAACATCCCATACTAACCAGAAACCCCAGTACATAAAATGAGAATACCACAGTTCTTTGTAGAATGTCTGATACCAATGAAATCACAATAGTAACTATGACGGGAAAAAACCTTTTTCCATGAAATGGAAAACCAAAAGAAATGGTAGAAAGAGCGAAGCAATGTGACACATCTTAAATAAAACACCCTGTTTCTCCTTGAAAAGTTAGCAAAACTTGTTTGTATCGACTTGATGACAGTTTGTAAGAGACATGAAATCAATTTCTTATTTTAAATGCGAAAATTCCTCACATTTCAACTCTCATCAACTTTTCGTCTATGTGGACAAATGGTTGACAAAAATATTTAAGTGGGGGTAATGTAGGCAGAAGCGGATTAAATGTAATATCCAATTGTTTCATCAGTTTGTACATTGAAGTTGGAAATTGTACAGCACCATCCTTCTGTATGGTCATCTAGAAATTGTGAAATGTTTTCAGCTATCGTCCGCTAATGTGATACTTTATAGGTGTCACAAAGTTAACCACAGCGGTAGTAGCAGAAGAAACAATACCGCCCTGGCTAGCTCCGTGCAATGGCATTGCCAAAATGGAAACTTGGCTAGTTGATGCTCCAATGCAAGGATCTCCACGCAAGGGCAGTTGTGGTCTGGCAGATACTGGGAGTGGCGGCGGAATTGGAGATTCTTCACTGAATGTGTCGGACATATGTGGCTCAATCATTGAGCCTACTTTAGCCTGACTATAGTATCCGGGGGTAGTGGCGTTCGAATGCTGTGTCTCGACTCCATTGAGTGTCACAGAGGTTTGCACAGTGCACGGATCCAAACCGTGTGTAGGGGTTTTCCAAAGTGAAACATTTGGTTCTTCCAATCCAGAGCACTGATTTCGAGGGGGTTTGAAAGAAGCGTTTGAATAGTACTGGTAAACTGCATACGGATGTGACGTGCGAGCGGATCGGTGCAAATTTTCTGTCAGTCGGAACTGTGTATCATTTAAGCCGGTTGAATCAGGTTGATCTATTGATGGAAAATTGAATTCCAGTTCACCGGAATTGGTGTGCGATGTATTCATGGTGGACATAGGGCGTCGTGAACAAGTGCGACAGTCGAATCCGCGCAAAACGCAACACAAGGTTGTACAAAAACGTCTCCATGGCCGACAACCCTTCACAGACCACACCCACAAACTGCACGTGAAACCTGGCACCAAAGACATAAAAATACGAAGCATGAATATTTCTGGACTGGGACCAATTACTTCATTAGGTTTCCATAGTTTTGGAGGAAAAGCAAGGGTGTGAAGTTGATCTTTTGCCTTGTAACCAGTTTCTCTGAGCCACTTTTCACGACACAAATACTCATATATATCACATAACATTACACAAACAGCTGGGAACATGTAGAGGAAACAGAACAGGCCCAGACGCATTCCCAATGAATCTCCCGACAAATGCCAACCAAATTTACCAGTGATTTTGGACGAGTTGTATAAACGGTAGCCTGCCAACTGTGTGTACAAGTAAGATCCGGCGATCGGGTTGGTGGGACTAGCATGTGACCTCAAGTTGGAAGGTTTATGAGAGACACCGCCGTTTTGGTTAGTCGAACTGCCAACCTTTTGTTCCGATACTCTCCGAATATTTATAGCGTTGGTTTGCAACTCGGTCGACTTGTTGGCCGAAGTACTTGAGCTGTTGGAAGATGGAAGGTGTAGGTGGCATGTGTTTCGTTTACGTTGGAGCAGCAAAACGATCAGACCGACAAACAGCGTCAGTAGGCCGAACACAGACATAGTTACCTGCGGACCGATAACAAATGCACCCATAGCACGGATATTTTGACGGCCAACACCACAAATGGGGATCAGTTCATCAGCATCCACCTGAAATGCACAGAGGTGTCAAACTTATTTCTGAGACTCTCGAGTAGGGAAGCATAACAAGTTGCTGATAATTTATTGTCTTGCAAAATTTTCACTACGGGAAGTTTTCAAAAAGTCTCTAGGTTTGAGACAATTAAACGATTGATACATAGTCTTTGTGTTTGATTTAATTTAATCCGAGAAGGTGAACCTAGTTAGGCTTCGGGTTCATTAAACTAACTAGACGCAAGTCATATCTGAGCAACATATCCCACGTGAACATTTCAGAAGCAAAGATATTTTGAACAGGAACCTTACACGAAACGGCCAAGTGTGAAATAATAGACCATACATGATCAGTGTGATTTTAATTATTTCCAAACAAATCAGGTGATTATTCCTTAGATGTACTCTTGATGTTCGCCATCGTTTGCATTTCCAGCTGTTCGAAAGTGTTGCTAACCTGAGTAGAAAGTTCTATGAGAAATCTATTGCCATATCTGATCGGCGAAGCTTCAACAACATATCAGAAATGACGTAAGAGACTCAGAACACAGTTTCACAATATTACAGTCCACAATCAACTATGACTAGAATGATCTTGAATTCTTCTATTAGACTATTAAACGTATTTATCTCGGAGTATAATTCATTCCTCAAGAATGTATGAAAAAGAGGCGTATTTCTGATGGGATACCACACATTCGACCTGTCGAATCAAACCAAATATCAATCAGGACACTTTTTAAAGGATACCAATAGCTATACTATGGTTTAGGTCGTCCAGATGACCCTTGTTGATTATTGGTTAGTATTCAAATTACTAGCTGTTACGTCCCGAGATTCCAAAATTTTTACGTCTTCAATTAATGGATGACACAGATATAAACTTAATCTCACTTGTTCGGTCTCACTACGTATTATACCAACCTGAACTTGTCGGTCGACAAACAGAAACGAGTACACTTCAATACAGGTGTAGTCGGTAAAAGGCATGATTTTTGCACATGTAATATTTGGTTCGCGCCGGTCAGGTAACGCAAGTCACTTACGTCCATTGTTTCTTCAGTGGCTTACGTAATCGCGAACTTAGCCGATTCTGATGCAGATTAAAGCGTTGTACAACTATTTTTCCCATCCAACTGACAAAATATCGCAAGTGATGTCCACTATTAATCAGCAAAATGAATGAGAATGTTTTAGTTTTTCGAACGGAAATACCTTTATCTTCCGTTATAATTCAAGCTTGTATTATCACAGTAAACTGTGTTCTAAATAGTTATTTTTTGCACAGGGACACCCGTGTACTTTCCATGGTCGGACAGAGTTGCCAAATGACGAAATTATCGCATTTTAACTGCCTTCTACTTTCAATTAGTTCACCATCAAGAAAAATATACAAAATGATAGAACAATAACTTATAATACCTGCTGAAGCAACTTTTTTAGTATCAACCTGAAACAATTTGTAAATAATCATCTCCATTTTTATGCGAATTACCTGAGGTGTGCCACAGTGATCCAACGCGAATTTTTATGGTTTAGCGGTAAATGCTAAAATTTCTGATTAAAATGGTTGAGTTTTTTACTGTGTGTATCTGATCAGTCCTTATGTCAGCAACGCTAATATCAAGGTCACCAAAGATTGGATAAGGTTCCGCCTTGGAAAATCCCTGTAAATTTTTTGCAATTCTGCTGGGTAAGAGCTGCATATGGTGCTTATCAGTTTAGGCCTTTGTAGGCAGCCACATCATTGTTCAGAAACGTTATTTGACTTGAAGGTTTGCACTAGTCAATGGCCCTTCTGCATCCACTCTATTTGATTGTACCACTAATTACCAGTAATTAGTTGTTATCAGGTTTATTTTTCATTGTTCTTTCTCAGAATTTTCACAGTCAATACTACTGTGAACGGTGGCCAAGATAATAGTCTGGTCGGGGTCCAGGTCGATTATACAAAGCATGGTACATTGCTGAAAATAGTTGATAAACGACATTCTGCGCGGGTTAGTTAGCATGGAAGAGAATATAACCTTCACTCGAACCTAGTTTTACTTTTAATCATGAACCGCCTAACTAGTTACCCATCTGAGTGAAGAGAGCAATGTTGTATTGTAAAGGCTGCTAACTTTTCAGTACTAGTCGTTTAAGTGATTGTTATCGAATTAAGCTTATCAGTTTAGTCAGCAATTCACTCGATTCAACACAGTCTCAGTGAGCTTATCAGGATGGCTATGAATGACTCAATTTGGACAATCATTTGAAATACGGACGGCAGATTTATGTATCAAAATTTCGTCGAAATAAATCACAAGAAATATCATATGTGTAAAAAGTGATGATTGACCTATTCCAAGATTGTGCAGCTATCTTTATCTTGCATGATCATGGTAAGTCAGTCCATACATAATTTTCTATCTGGTCAGTTGGAAGAAGCAAATGTATCTTATAGGATTAGTGGATTGAGGTACAAGAAGTTAATGTGAGAACGTTTGCTATTAGTATTGTCTTTCCGCGTAGTTCGAAATGAATAGGCCTTGACTAGTTGATAAAGCTCTGTGGGGATGGATATACAGTACCATACTGAAGACACTCCCTCTTCAGAACGAATTCATGGTGAATCAGTCGTGTACTCCCTGGCCAGCTGTTTACGATGCCCGGAATGCGGTGTCCGATCAGATAAAGAAGTGAGAGACAAATTTAACTGGTATGAACAGCGATCAGTCTAAGAACAGAAGTACTCATGAAGGTCACCTAAACGATCAATGCTCAGAAGTGAGTATAAATGCTTTAAAATGCAACAACTCAGGAACAAGGGAAGCAAACCATCTCACACGAAGTCCGTACCTGGTTGCACATGGCATCTAACTCTTGCCATTTGTTTTCATAACAGTGTACAAGGTGTATACCGAGTCGTTATAAGCTGCGCGTAGAAAATAAACCAGTTCAGTTTTTGTTCAGCGATGTTTATGCCTTAATGACGTAGTTTAGATAAGCAGTTGTCAGTAGGGCACAACCAATGACTGGGGTAGTGAATTACATTGAAGTGGATCAAAATGAGCAACGTGTAAATTTAGGAAATCAGTCGCAAAATCTGCGTTATCAATCTAGTCTCATCTGTTGCTGACACAAAACCAGGTCCCTCGGATCATCGTCTTTTTGTATGTTTGTCATAGTGAACGATTTCTCAGTCACGTTTATTATTCGCAGACTTTAGACAACACACACAAAACTACATCGTATTTATCAACATATGCAATACCAGCCAACTGTTTAACCAGCTGTGGTTTCTATTGTATCTTCATTGTGTGGAATGTCTAAAATAGACAATCATTCTAAATTTAATTGGAATATAATAGTTAGATACACACGTATTTCATACTCAATTTATCACTGGTATTTAGTATTGACCAAAAGGTGCACCCAACCGAGCGTGTGCACACGATCTCACTGACAGCTTAAAACGTGTTTCATGTGTTGACATGCAGACGGACACAAAAATGCAACAGTACCACAAACGAGCCTAAATAAAGTAATCGAATTTAGCCAAAATCGTCCACATCACCATAAAGATTATTTTAAACTATGGGTTTGACGTGCAGAATAGGTGAACCTGACCACGCTATGGTTTAACTGACAGGTCGATATTACAGACAATTGACTGGATACTACGATCAAGCATTAGAATTGTCGTGTTTTCACAGAAAAATGGGCCATATTGCAGAACTACTTTGCGAACTTTCGATCACTCGCAACAATTGTAACACCCAGCCGATACATGAGTTGAGTTGATCATCATACGGTCTGAATTGGACGTAAATCGGTGACTTGATTGATCGCCACCGAACTCGGTAGGGCAACAGAGACAGATAGACTGCAGGGTTATCAATGTATGTTCGCCGGGATGTCCACTAGCAGGACACACACAGCCGCACTCAGCTTGTGTTTCACTTCGTGTGGACATAACTTCTGTCGTGCAGGAGCGGCTAACAACTGCAGGGCACTGTTTGTTTCACACTATAAATGCATCCAGATTCTGCTAGTCCCGGATCAACTGAGATGACAACCAGAAATTGTAAATTCTTAAATTATGGCAATTTACTTAAATTACTGCATAAGTGAGGCTTCGTAATATAAAGTAGACATTGGCCGATTGCAAGCGGTTCCCTTCGGAACACATGAAAGTGATGTGCGCCATACAACCACTTCTTAATTATAGCACTGATACGTATAGCAGAATAGGCGATTTTGTAGGTTGATAAACCCTAGCAGGACGGAGGAAGGATCTTTTCGTATGCATTCCTATTTCGGTGTTAGACGATGAACACTTTTTGTTGAGTACGTTGCAAAAATGAACAAATGTGAAGGCGGGCATGTCAGAAAGAACTTCAGACTTAAAATGAACCAGTGTTCTGACTG
>JTDE01000598.1:175511-210567 GCA_014338405.1 Paragonimus skrjabini miyazakii
CGTGGAAGATGAATAGAATGTTGGTTAGAAAACAAACGGCATATCTTCTCTTACACAGCTTTTGTTTTACTACATTGTTCGGCCAAGTTGACAAAGGAGATCCAGTGTGCAAACTTTAGCCGCAAATTCTGTTATCACACAGTGGGCTGATCAGGACAAGAGTATTTGCAGGCAAGTTAAATCACCAAACGATATTTGTATTTGTTTGGTTTGGTTCCAATAAGCAGGATGGGTAAAGACAAACAAATAGCCCAACACACTCAGATCTTTGCCGTATATGTGGTTCGTTCTAACTCGGGTACACTTGAAACAGTGTACTGGACCGGATGAGTTAACTCTCGTAAATACATTGGCTAGCCAGTGAACATTCTCAAAATTTCACAAACTCTGTTGTAAATTACCCAGTGGGATAGGTTGTATGGATTAACATAACGAGAGGGGCCATAGTGAATTTACATAGCTCAACTCAGTTCAACTGTCACAGTCCGTTTGGCACACCTCAGACCAGAAATCTTGATCCGAATTTTTATTTTTAAACATTTTCGTTTGTAATGCGAATATAAGGAGCCTGAATCTCGGTCGTAGAATTTCTGATTGGTGAGATCAGAACAAACGGAACAAATGACTAGTCCATAGAAATGTGCTTATTTAGCGAAAATTAACAATCGTTCTGATATCCAATCATTCTTTGTAACCGAAGCTCTCTTGAGTTCAAATCCTTTAGGCTGCAATGCATAACAGTCGTCAGTCACACGCTGATATCCACTTTTACATACTCGTTCTTGATTATCTTAGACCGACAAAACTACAGTACCACAATTTTCGAACATGGGAGGTTCTCAGAGCACACCACAAGAGTTTCATGATAAATAGACACACACAAAATTTAATACACCTTGTACGTCAAAGCGACTACCCTTCTGTGGTATAAGTAAGCCATCCGATGGCTCAACCAAAACTTCTGTCTTGACCACAAACAGCGATCTATCTTTCTTGAGAATATGCAAACAAAATGCTTTTCATTGGGTTTCCAATAAACTCTTCTAAAAACGTATTCCGTTTGCTGGAGCTTAAGGAAAAAGCATCTCCGGAAGCACGGCGTATGTTTCGATTTGGAAACACAACATTTCACCGTCACTACAAGTTCAACTACCCAAATGGTCATTTGACGGAACAGCAAAATCTGGGTATCAGCAAGTTGTATCTAAAAATGTAAACAGAAATTTGGAACCACAGCTTAACGATTAGCAGACGTACAGTGAAAAACGTATCCAACATATTAACTGGAATTTTCTCTATAGATACATTATCAGCCCTCTGTTTTCCAACCTGTAGCTAGATAATTCTGTGTAAAGTAAGCAAATGATAATGGAATAGTTGAACTCGTAAACATCAGTCTAAAACAAGCTTAAAGGTGGTTGTTGAAGGTGAGCTTTCAAATTTCGATCTCACCAGCATTTGTAATTTTGTATAATCAAAATAGATTTGTATGCTCTGAGAAAAGACTGAGAGTTGGAAGTGTTAGATCTCTTGTCGGAATTGAGTAGATTATACTTATCTGTATGTTTATATGGATGTTAAGTTAAACTCAAAACACGATAACTAAAAACTGACTAACTGAACGTCTGCGTACAACCAATCTTATGTAGCGTGCAAGCCGATATGGTTGGCAGTATGGAGTTATTCCTCGTGAGTAGCCAGGGGCTTTTAATGACAGAAAGTTAGCACCATTTGCAGTTGATCATAACTTCCATACTGGGATGAACTTTTCGACCAGCCCATGTGAAAAAAATCCAACATAAACTGAGTTTTTAACAGAGTAGAACCTTTGGGCTTTGTCTAGCCTTAACCGGATTTCACATGCCTGCAAGATGACCTTGTTGATCATTGCACCAGTTACTTCAATTTAGACCAAATAAAATTAACCGGACTAACTATTAACCGGCTGTGAGTACCACACAAGTTGACTAACCAGCCCTAAACGCACACAATATCTGCCATGTTGTCTGATCAACATTTCGTAGACGGGATGAAACCTCGGAAATTAGTTAGCTTGTCATAAGATATTTTTGGCTACTGCTGTATAACTAAGAATTTTGCACGATGTCAGGTGAATGCCATTCAAACTTGACTACAGTGTTCACATTCAGACAGTCAATCCTTTTGCTAAAGAAGAAAATGAGACAGTTTGCTAACTCCCGCTAGAAGTAATATGCTTGGTTAAAAATTTAACTAGGTCTCGCTGGATTAATTTCAAAATTGAAACTCACATAGTATAAATCTTTCGATTAAGGATGTTTGCGAATAAATGAATTGGTAACACACCGAATCATCTAGTAAATCAGTGAACATAACTAACATGAGATACTTACCATGAGAACAACCAAAAATATAGATTTTAGTTACTAACCATAGGTATAAGAAAGAATATCACTGCATGATAAATTTTTGGTAAATTTATCCATGTGTAGGTTGCCTATGTAAGACAGTATGCTGGCGAAGGAAAGATCTCCAGCCAGAATCATTTGGTAAAGATATAGAATTCTTTCAGTGAGCACGTTGGCGCCAAAATTAGTAACCACTTGCATTTATGACGGTGTTCAGTTGCGTGTATGAAACGCCAATTTTTTAGCATAAACTTGTTAGATGTTTCCATTTGAGGCAAAGAACATATAACCATAAACAAGCTGTATGCACGAATAAACAATGGAGAGAGAACTATGTTGTCAGTAGTAGAAACTACATCTTAGTTGAATCGTATATGAATTATGCAAAACGAGAAAATCAAAGACACTAAAACTGCTTTATATTGCTGAAGATTTTGGCGCATAAATATCTCCGTTTTGTGAGCAGACTGTATGTAATAAGTACCATGCACTTTACCTACATAAATGCTATAATCTATATTCCTCTTACTAAGGCAGCTTCAGAGTACACAAGTTAGCACTAAATGCATACAAACATATGTTTGATTCAGTTATGAAATCACAGGATAAAATCCCTAATCCTGAGTGCTGACAGTACAAAAAACATTGTCCATTTGAATTACTAATTCTTCTGTTTTGCGTCTTATCCCATCAACCTCGTAATAGCAGATCCGTTAGTAACTTAGTTCGTTGTAGCGATGTTCATCGTATTTCACCAAACAGCCTTCTATTTTCTGGTAACACATGAATTTGATGCAGCTAAAATATACTGTCTGCTATATTAGCTTACTAATTATGTCCTTATTACAGAATACCCAAATTAGGGACTCCTTTTCACTCCATGTTGTATTTCGATACCCCTGTAGCCTATTGATTAAAAACTTACCGCGTAGCTTTTCTTTGTTTGCTAATTCGCTAGCAGCTGTTTGCCCTTTACCCCAATTGAAAGAGTTCCCATGTCTATCGTGCAAATGTCCAATTGTTCGTGATGCACCGGATGACATCCGTTACAACAGCCTTCACCATATGCACATCACCAATAAAACCGCTTCTAAGTAGGCCACGCAGCATATACCGACGTTTAGCTCTTCCGTCCATTCAGTTAACTATGTGGTTGTAATGTTTGAGCCGCGAGTATGTATTTTTCCTCGTGTGTCATGCAGTAGTGGCTGAAGAAAATTTCATCATAATGACGGCAGCTCAGTAGAAAATTGTACAACAGTATATGTGGGACAAGCCCGGTGCACAAAGTCAGTCAGAGGCAATCCTGGTTACGATGAATGCCATCGATAGACATCTACGAAGCAACACCGTTGTCTCAGAGTGTATGCATACCTGGTTATCTATTGTACTGCAACTGTTGGACCAAGTTCCACCAAGATGAACACTCACTTAAGAACCAATTATTCGAAGGCAAATCAAAGAAAAAGTGAAACTGACTCCCGTCAGAATGTTATAAACAACCTCAAAATGTAAGGTAGTCAGTGCCTAGTTGGTAATCTTAGTAGAGGCCTAAATTGCCAGAAAAGCGTTTAACTACAGTCATCTAACCAGCCGGATATCGTATTGTCCAGTATCATCATAAGTTCGTTTATTGTTGAGTATACTGAATTGTTTATTTTTGTATAAACAAAAGTACATGATCAATTAAATATGATTCGGTAGCTTTGAGCAACCACGACGTCGTACACTGTATATCACACTCGTCTTTAGTAGCAAATAACCTAAACACTACATGGATTATCATAATCTAGCGCTTACTATGGATTATGGTCGGTCAATATGCTCGCTGTTGTTTGTATCAAAAGCACAACTTATTGAAGGGTTATTTGTTGGTACGTTGGAAGCGCACTACACACTACCTGAGTAACACGCGTAGAATACCATAATCGGATTGGCGTCATTTAGCGATAAGCATCGGTAGTATACGTTATGATATGAAACATATTGTCTTCATGACTGACAAGCAGATAGACACTGGGCGCCAGTACAAGTCAGGACGTGTACATACACAGCGTGTACTGTACGCACACGAATTCTTAGAACGAACAGTGGTGTGGCCGGAACTGACTGATCATTGGCATCTGTGTGTACAAAGTTCGGGTGTGCATTAATCACGATGACCGGTTGTCACTTATCACTGATTGTGGTTTGATTGACGTGGCTAGGGCATGCAAAAGAGCTCGAACATACTAGTATACAAGTACATGTGTAGACCTGTATACACCGGTCACTGAGACTGATGGGGTATAGTGAGTTTGCAAGGTAGTGCGAAAACGAAGCACATGCGCTTCAGTTGACCTTACAGTGGATCATCATCCGGTCTGTAGTAGAAGACAATTAAGGTGGGCCATGGAAATTCGTGAGAAAGTCGGTAATAAGTTATGCACTTATAACAAAACAAATCTGTCATGCCGTCTGTCATTCGGTTTGGAATTACTCGACTATCATTTAACGTTTACCTTCATCAGGTTTCGATATCCCTAATGCTGCTGAGAGATGGTTTTTGGAATAGAGGTAAAGTTGTATAGTTACTATGTTACTGACGACCTTGTAAACAATTGTAACATTTTGCGATACGGATTACGTTGATCCTTATTAGCATATACTCATAAATCACAGGACCTTGAGAATTAACAAGAAATGAGGTGGATTCAGGGCCTCAAGTGAACGCTGTCATTTAACATCTTTGGAGTCACAGTGGTCTCAAAAAGTACTAGAGAAACCAAACTTACTACAAGTACGTACACTGCATTACTTATATTGTGCCAGTTACATTTTTACAGGATTATGTGTTTAAATGTGTGCGAGTAACAGGGTCCGCATAACATTTGTATGTAGGTTAAATGAATAATGATATCGTTGCTCTAACTTATGGATCTTGGACATATTTTTGATTTCCATGCACTAGACTAAGTGAAAACGTGGAACAACGATGAACTGACTACTGCATAGTAGTAACTGCATACAATCAAAACAGCCACAAGCGATCCCTATTCAATAGCTACAAGGGCATCAACAACTGCCAATCAGTAGCATCTTGTTAACAATGTATTTTGCTACATCCACATTTTCATTGTAGAGCGAAACTGTATTAAACTAATTAAAACAAGATAGTCATAAGCAAAATTAAAATGTTATCTTTTATCTTCCTGACAAATGTAATAGGTCGCATCCTGGTTTTCAGGGAAAGTATTTATTAAACAATTATGAAGGACTAATAAGAATGTTTTTTGACTCCACGTTTTATTTTGAACTCTCCGAAAATTCTTCTTATTTGAGTGAACTGTGAATCTTGTTTTTCTTCCGTTGTGATTAGTCTTATTGTCAAAGTGGACACTGACCCGGTTAGTATTAAAATTCAATGTTTGCCGGGATGTTAGAAATATGAGGCGTCTGCTTCAACAAGACTCAGCGAAAAGGTCTCTTACATATGATCAAGAAGCAATTTCGTAGACTAATAATCACCTTCAGCCTTTACACAAAGACCGTACTTCTAAGACACATAGATTGATCGAGGATAGTTCGAAGCATATAATCATAAATAAAAGATGAGAATTTCTCATATGTACAATGGATAGAAAAAGCGTGCCACATTGCTAGACCAAATAGTACCACAGAATACGTATATTGGGAAGTCCTATCATATAAGCAAGAAAACTCAAGAAAAACCGGACTAAAACCTTCTACAACGAAAAGATTACATGGTTGTGAACAAAATTACATGCTGTAATGCTGAAATCTGAAGGTTTTTTGAACACTGTTACCAAACAAATGGACAACATATGTTGTATATATAGCAAAATTGTCATATCAAAGTTGATTAGGACAAGCAAAATGATTTTAAATGCACGCCTTAACATGGAGCACAGTTTTCTACTTAGTATCGAGTGAGCACAACAGAATAGGGGGTTATCAACCAAGCAGATAGGCATATGGTCGCATTTACTAATCAGCCATGGTAATCTCATTTCTTGCAATTAATACCAAACCTTTTGTGATTTATATTCTGTTACGGTATTTCCCATATTCGAGATTAACCATCTGCAATGAAGGAATATTTTATAATCGAACATATATCCGTTATTCAACGTAAAATGGAAAAACGTTGCATCGGTCCCATAAGTATCTTCAAAAACTTCTGTTACATTTGAACTACGGTCATATATGAATTGAGTAGTACTGATATACGATGGCCTAACGACAATCAGTAACACAGTGTTTTGAGGAATGAAGAGAAATCTCTGTCCACTGGATGGTAGTTAACAAGGAACTTTAATTGTTCGTAATACTTATACTGACTCTCAGATTGATCTGCAAATGGATTGGGGAACCTAGATTTCAGAATAGAGCTGCAGCAGCTTGACAACACTGTGGGAGAATTGTGGTAGTTTTGCCAGATACCTGTAGAGAGTCTAACGATTTTTCGTTTCGTTTTCCTAATAGTTTTCTGAGTGGTCTTCTGGAAGAACAGGTTCTCAGAACGAAACTTTTTGAAAAATGCGAGAAATCGAGTTCTTCTTGACATCAGATATTAGGTTATCTCTTCCACAGCATCCAAGGTGGTATCGGAATCGATCCTTATTCGATAAGACGATCACAGAGAATAAGTATAAAAGACAGCGTACTATTCTACTGAACCACTTTTGAATGCCTAAAGTTGAAGTTATAGTCAATTAGGGAGTGCTTGCAAAATAAAATTCTCCTCCATTTTGATAGTTTCCTGTTCAATCTGCCCTAGTGGCTCTTAGTAGTACACGTGGGCAGAGAAATAGACAATGTTTGTCTAACTAAACAGGTGTAACCAAAACAGGATGGCACCAAGAATGTGTAACAGGTTGCATATCTAGATGGGAAATTCAATCACGCAAATTAACATGTATACATACGAACACTCAGGGAACTGCGGTCAACTGGTATACTGGGTGAGAGAAGGAAACTCATGTGCTACGTGACAAAAAGATCAAGTCAGCCTGGAAAGAACCTTTGCCCGCTGGTATGATAGGTCTCAATGATCCGATTCTTTAGATTAGCAAACACTGGGCACATACAACATTCTACTGATGCAAGTCGGCGTGTTCTGCGACCGGATAGTGTCTGTTTCATTGCCAAGTTCAAGTTCTACGCAGCCGGTTAACTTCTGTATGGCACTCATTTAGAAACAATTTCTGAGTGACAGAGTAAATGGACACCGATAACGTAATTACTTGAAATTTGCAGGTTTGTGTTTGCGAAGTAAATGTGATTACTTCAAGCACCACCATACAAAGAAGTCAAAATTTCTAACCACGACACTAATGCGTGTAAAGCTGTGGCTCCGGAAAATTGATTCTTTGAGTAAAAGAGAACGGTTATCCAAGCTAAGAGCGATGAAGAATATACTACTGATTGTGCGACTGAATCCACAAGTTTCGGCATGATTTATCAAACTGACCCGAAGCAAGTGGCAAGTCGTACAAGGGTTTCTTCCTTTCATCCACCACAGTGATTGGTCACCAGTCCTCAGGTGTTCCTTTATGCACAAGTACATTAGCGCAGCTAAAGCTCTCATTGCGGAAACTATTCTGTAACACATCCTGAACGCCACATAGTAGTTCTGCGGATCTGTCATAGGTGGTGCATACTGGACCACATAAGCGTAGTGGACAACAGGTTTAGAGCGCATACCTAATAGCTACCAGTTCAGACTTCGATCTGAAAGGGGTGGAATCTTGTCACTGTGGGTAACTGAGTTAACAGGATAGGCATCCGGGAAGTAGGGCTATTTGAGGCTGTGACTGAGATGAGCTGGTCAGAGATAAACTTCACTTTTGAGCTTATTGCAAACTAGTAAACGTCTGTTTTTTGATTACCGAGAAGTAACCGAGCAATTCGATTCGTCAGCTTTGAAAAATACTGATGAAATGACAATAAAAGAAATTAAATGTACCAAGGTCTGTACTTACGTCAGTGTCTTTAAATTTCAACCTAAGTAGGTGTCTTTTCTATGCTACTAACCTTTACGTGTACTCTTGCTTTGCGCTGCATATTATTCGCGTACAGAGTAAAAGGCTTATTTGTCGTCCGGTCTGACCAGTTAGCCGTATACATAAGTTGAATTTATGATAAATATGTGCCCAGATAGTTGAATAAAGTCAACACTTAAAATGGCTTCTAGAATATTTACGGATTGTTAGAAAATATCTACCGAGTGATCATTCACTGATTTTTGTTGATCACGGAATTCAACAGCACCATATCCGGTCTCGTAATGAAAAAATATTTTGGTTCTGGCAGAATGATTTATGTGCATTGGACCGATGTGATGTACGGTCATTTCAACTTATGAGCCGGATTTATGAGAGATGGGGATCAGTTGATATAAAAATCAAATGAAACATTTTACTTGTATAGTCACGTACGCCCGTCATCCGGTTAGATGGAGGCTACTGAGTACAGTATCACCCTACTTGTTCACTCTTTTGTTCTACTCCTAGTTTAATCCAGATATCGGACGTGTCGGTTGAACCACAAACAGTGTAGCAGATCACCTTTTGTCAACAAACCTATGTTGGTGTCATTTGGTTTCAGTTATTATGACAGACTACTACGGATATACATGCCTCACAGTTACAAACAGATATACCACGATGTATAACTTGAGAAAAAAATTATTAAACTGAAACCTACAAAGAATGAGTCATAACTGATAATGTCGAGCAAAAGAGTAATAGCTTTTGCAAGAAGATGTACAAAGCAGTGATCTAAAAATCTACATTCTCAGTGGAAAGAAATCTTTACTACGGTCATCAGCGCAACTACAGCACTTCAACGAAAACGGTTTTTGATCGAAGTAACCTATCTGACTGATGGTCTACTTGATCACCGGATCAAATTATATTAGGTTCATGCAAACTGCTGACCACTTAGACTTTTTCATATCTTTCGTATTCATAGAGAATTTTCGGCCAAACACTTATGAAAGAAAACACTCAACTATGGAATCAAACCCTACCTAATGTTTATCACTAATAAATTATTTGACTCTGAATCAGTTAACCTGTGTTTGCGTTATTTTGCAATAGGCATGACAGAGCTAATATAAGTCAGGGTTCAGGCACATGTGCATGTGAGTAATGGTCAAGTTACCCGATTGCTTCCACTCAGTGATCAAACGCGTCAGAGTTTGCACTTCGGCTATAATCTTAGATTTCGTTCACCTTGACTAGCAATATTCTTAGTGCCGATAAGCTACTCGTTTTTGCAGCTAGACACACAGAGATAAGCTCCAGAACGGAAAGAACGACACCCAGCCTCAGCACCGGCAAAATTTCGTATATGAACAGAGTTAAAGCTTAAGATAAACTATCTGTGGTCTTTCGAAGCGAGGGAAAACTAACTTCCAATTTACCAGGGCTCTAGCCACTAAATACCACATCTTTTAGTGCCCCCGAAAGCGAGTTGTGAGTAGGTTGAGGCTATTTTAGTGGTCATTATTCCCGGTTTTTTCAGGTTCTTGTCTGTCCCTCTGATCGGTCAAGTCATGGCTTCCCCGCTGTGAAACTTTCTGAATATTTGTAATTAATTACATTTTCATATAACATCATAGTGTATAGCCATCAGTTTTGAAGTTTAGTAAAATTTGTTTAAAACATGTTAACGCCATTCCATCTCATCGTTCGAAAGCAGTTTATAAATTAAATGGAAAGTATTCACAAGGGTTTTGTATTGAATTTGGATTAGTCGCAAGCTTTCAAGAACTAACAGAGCTGCGTTAATGACAGATTTTTGGCAATTATGGTTGAATTGTTTTTCAGCGTCTAAAAACGTGTTTGATAAGCCCGTTCGGTTTTTACACCTAGATCGTTCTGAAAATTACGCACGCCTAAGGTTCCTTTCATTGTTCTTCTGATTTGTTTCCCAACATGTGCGTGATCGTTATCAAGTGTACGACAATTCTTTCACGATTTGTCTAAAATCTCTTATTCTTCTCATACTACATCCAGAGATATTTGGAGCATCTATATCATACATGTTTGTTACAAAACTGTTTCGAATTCGGCAGTTATTGTTACACTGGGATATACAGTTTACGATTCACCTGTCTAATTTTATTGACAATTTGGGGGGACAGTTCGATAGATGTTATTATTTACTCCATTAACTTCTGCTCATAACTTATGAGGTCACGCTGATAGGCACATTCATACTGTCTTAATGAACATGTTATCAAGACCACAGAAATTATAAATTTCTTATCCACTAAACCAGTTTTTTAAACAATATACGCTTGTTCATTATTTTCAACATATTTTTCGCTTAATTCGGATAATTTAAGATGCCAGCTAGCCCAGTTATGTTATGTAATGATTGCCTTGCTGGTAGTTCACATGCAGCTCAATTCTCACCCAGTCCCTACTATTTACTAGATTCCAAGTTTCCTCCAACCTCAAAGACCACATAACGCCATCGTACTAGAGTAGCTGACAGATAGTCATAGATTACAGTCCAAGAAGATCCATGATGCAGGAACATTCCTGTCATTCTACATCTCCGACCCGGTAATCACGAATGGAAACCTCACCGGATCTTTGACAGTTACCAAAAACGCAGTCTCCTGACAATACAAGCATCAGCTCATATCAGTTGGTATATAAAACCTACCCATAAAGTTCTAGACTTTTGCACACGTTCATGCTTACTTGGAAGTTTAACAGCACAATCTGGAAATTCGTCAAATTGTCCAGCATCGTTACATCTAGGATTCGACTTCTGGCACTGCAAGTGTCAAGTCCATTTTGTACTCAGCAAGATCTATCTAAAAATGAACATTAAAGTCACCGGAGGGAATATAGCGGGCACGTTTGTCCCACTCTCTTACAACCGGGTTTTACCGATCAACGCTAGAGAGTACGGTGCTAACTTGTTAAACGAATGACATCTACACTCCAAGATCAATTTCTAAATACTTCTATTCATCCGCCTCTGCCTGTGTGATAGATTGATCAGTTACAAGTTTTTAAAAACGGCTGTGCTTGATGCAGCAGAAATCGTCGTGCATTGATCAGGGGAAACAGTGGGGCGTGTCTAACATTTCGACAGTAACAAGTTTGCCAAACTAGGGTATCTGTGGTTCCCTGAAATTTTCCCTCTTACCGTGAAAGTACACTAGCCCCACTAACAACTGAAACATCACATCAGTTACTTACCCAATTGGCCTCAGCCCACCGACCTTCAGGATACATCGCAAGTGAACATCCAAATACGTACACATATCTTTCCATATTTCCTCATTTCGTCAGGCGATGTTGTATGTCAAAACCTAACTTACCAAACCTACTCGACCAACACAACTAGGGTACTTGAACATCACTGGGTGTTCGGACAATCATTTTAGGAGCCATGATTCATCCATTTCAATCACCTCTCGGAGAATTCGGGTCTCTACATGCAATTGGACAACCAGCCTCTGCTAACCGACAACTCTTCAAACGAGACATATTCACTCATGTAAAAGCCATCAAAGCTGTTCGAAAATCAGCGGTGACGTGTAACTTTTGTCAGTATCATAGATCTGACTGTTCACTAGGTCGTCAAATTACCGTGCTCCAGCTGGAGACTAGCCCGTTCAATCAACAATCCGTAACACTCAGTGAGCTACAGGGAACTAAGGATCGCAGACTGGGACCTAGAAGTGCCAGCTGAAATGGAGACGACGGATTGAATATCCATGTACATTGCATCTCTCCCATCAATTGTTAAAGCACTAACGGCTACTGTACCTTCCACGACGTTACCGATTAAAACCTCTTCGAATTATGTCTCAGAACCAACAACGGCAAACCTTCCTGGCATCAATGGCTTGCCGGTTCGGCAATGGATGGTTGTGTTAGACGACAAGTATATCCGTGTTATAATCGTTAGGGCCAAGTTCGACTGTAAGAATTTCCCAAGCGTGACCCACTTCAACCATTGTTCATACCTTTCGCAACAGTTTAGAATAACGACCAACTTAACTGAATTCCGAAGGCAATACTTACGTAAATACGGGAAAAATTTCCCCACACAAGGAAATAATCAAGACAATATATCATAACATCATAGTGACTGTAAGACCACCGCCATCTACCTCGAATCCGAGCCAAGCCTATACAAAAGCACTATAGAAGACGTAAGATAGATACAGCAGCAATGATACGCGTCAACAGACGAAGAAATTCCTTTGCTAACAGTGAACAGATCCTCCCGGGATCCACGGATCGTTGAAACACGGTCTTTGATGGTCCAGAGACTAACGACAACCGTCCTCCATAAAGTCTGAATTCCCCTGATTGTAGCAGGGTTCCTCCTATTTCTAAAGCTGAAGTCACCAAGGCAGTCCGTGCCTTGGAAGGATTTGCGACCGAACCCAACCGCCTCACATCCATCAGTATGGCTCACTTCACAGCAAAGTCTTAGGCAACGTTTCTAAGCCTATTATCGGTTATTGAAGGAATTTCAGCTGACGCCGTATGACCACCGTTCCGCGGCCTTGAAATAACTTGTTAAGATCCTTTTAAATCGTTGGGCCTCCTTGTTTCTCTCTCTAGCTGGCAACCCGTCCATTTTATATGGCGAGATAGCTGGTTTGAAATGACAACCATTCTCCATAGTTTGCAGTGACATTCTCTTAAAACGCACTGAGAGTTTTCGAACGCCATCATTCATAAGCTTAAAAATTTTGATCACAAACTCCATGAACCACCAATAAATGCAGCGGCTGCCCACTGTTCACTCATAATTTTAACCAACTACTTGTTTCATTTACAAATACATTAGACCATAAGTTGAAATCTGCTTTTCTCAAAAGGGCGCGTTCACTGTGGAGACCATGTATGCCTCCTCTTATTCACGATGGCCTTGGATGAACCTTTCTCGCCCATACCCGGCTAAGACTTTGCCTTGAACACACACGGTAGTCTAGCGTATGCGGATGGAATACCACCGGTCCCCTCGGTGAACGCGTCGGCAGTATGATAAGAATGTCTGAAGGATAATTTGCACCAAATCGATTTGATCGTAACTTACTCTAACTCAGTGTGAAAGTAGGTGAATAAGTAGGTGCCATCAGCTTTGACAACTAACCCTTCGAACTAAGCGGAATCACCACGGGTTCCACCATAACACTTAACGTTTTGGATTCATCATTCAAGTTGAATGGAATTGTGCAAAGAAGCATAGTTGCTGATCCATCCAAAATGTCAGATCAGATAAGGGCAGTGCCGTTGAAATACCAACAGAAAATAGAAATCTTATCAATTTATTTATTAACGTGAGTAACCTGTCAAGTTTGTACCGGCGCAGTCCATAAAAAGACGTTTACTTTCTTGGATCGTACAATAAATACAACTTTTAGTAGTAGCTATGGTTACCCGAGGACACGTCTAGTACTCTCTTTTGCTCTAACATTAGGTTCAACCACATAAATATACCTTATCTTCAGTCTACTTCCACAACGGGGTTCTATGCAAACCATCATCCCAGCTTTTTCATCGACTCGCCCTCACACAGTTATCAGCAACTGGGATATTTATTGCTACCAGGTGGTAGGCAAACTTATCACGTTATGAGGCCCTGTACAAACACTGATGATACTGCCTGGTTGTAACATTATACATTACATCACGAAACACTTCCAGAATCTTCCCCCGTCTTTATATCGGAACGATGCAACCCAGAAATGACATATTGCTCACAAACTTCCTTTACTCAAGTAGCCGCTCAAAGTCGAGGTAAAATATTCCAGGCATATCGTGTTACCCACTCGGATAGATTTGGAAGACAGAGTATTGAAACGGCAATAATAGTTCGCAGAGTTAGAACCAAGAACCTCTCAATGATCATAGAATTTCATTGTTAGCTAATTTCTCAAAATAGATTCTTAAATGGCAGTGAAACTCACGTTGCCAATAGGGTTATCTGTGACCAATTCAGCATGGATGTCACAGTCAAACCGAAGAAGGAGAAATGAGGATATCAAAAGAGAGTTCAACGAACTTCTGCTTTCCCCGTTTCCGGAATTGTCCTTTGTCTAAAATATTACAATGTCCCATAATGAATAATAACGGAGTCTTCATACGTCTGTACTCAAACAACTATTTCCCTCAGCTAGGTGTTTCAAAATATAATAATTCTTGCGTTTATATGGAATATACCCAATACTCTCTTAAACTGTTCTATCCATAAATGAGAGTTACTTAATATATGTGTGACACCATATGCAAATTTCCAGAAAGTACCCCCTCTGATAGGCTGATTCAAGTGTGTGTTATTTAATGCACGACATATACCATCGAATTAGTCATCTCATCCTGCGAGTTCTATAAATCCCGATTTTGAGTGATGCTTACTTTTAGTTAAAAATAAACTGCCCTGGAGAAGGTCACACGATCAGTGTTTTCCCATCCCATAGAACCTGTGATAATGAACCTGAGGAAGGTTTCCTCAATTAAAATCAACTTCCGATCTAAAATCCATGGAATAATATGGGGGATTGTTTTGGCTGTTATAAAAAATTTGTCACCAGGCGCCAAATTGTGTGGAGACGCATACGACGTTTATTCACAATAGTAGTTTTTCGTTCTCAGTGTATAGGAAATCCGTTAATTAAAGTATCATTTTCCAAGTTTAATTCGTACGTTTCAATTGAAAACTATCGATTAAGCAAACATTTCCATCGTCTCGAACACACTACAGTCATATAGATACATACAGCACTCATCCATTTTAACGAGAGAAAGAAAAGTAAGTACTCGTGCTAAATTCATTCCACATCTGAATCAAGTAGGGTTGCTAAGTAAATTGTCAAGGAGTATCATCTACCCAGTCCGATCATGAAACACTCTAGAAAAACCGGATGAAGATAAACAAGAACTGTTCTCTTTCGTTTTTCACAGAACATTAGTGCAAATTCATTTATCATAGTACAAAAAATTCAATTGAGATGTTGAAGGGTAAGCCAAAGTAGATGCTTCCACCAAGTGGACTATTCGGCATCGATCTATGGAAACTTCTGGTGGAGTGCTAAATGATAGGAAGATGGTTGCAGACACTCAGACAAACGGATTCACTATGTTCTATACTCGGTCATCTGTAGTTCCCTTCATATTCAGCCGTGATTCTATCCACATTTCGGTCTCTGTATGACTGATTCTCATCCAGCATTAAGTAATAACTGCATGCTAAAAGGTTCATTTTATCTATACATCCACTGACGTTGTTATTACTCCTGAAATGCTTCCACTTGCTTAAGAAAGGTAAATATTTCGGAGTGTAGAATTACAGAATCAACTGGCCCATCAAAATGAACTGAACTTGAAGATTTATTATGACAAGGAGATCGTAATAATATTGCTCATCATCTGTGATACAGAAAACAATCACTAGGTTGGGGGTCCCAATTCACAGTTTATAACGTTATATATACATATGTATGTAGTAATGCATACTCAGGTATGACTTTCCGAACTCATATTACGTATATCCTAATCATTCATGATTTCACACTTTCCAGGCTGTCCCATCCTATGTTGTCTCTAGTCAGGCAATTTGTATCTAGAGCTGTTTTGATCGACGCTGCAATTATTAATTATTTACATAGGGGTTATTCTACACCCGTTTATATTAACAAAGTCTCAATAACTGCAAATGATAAAAGACAATTTCCAATCTGCAGAACATAAAATTTGTACAAAACTCTCACCGATGACATTTCCAAGGATAATAATTATGGAATAGAACAATTATCGTGACAAGTTGAATAATTGAAAGCTTCACGGGTATGTACACTGCCAAGTGTTGGTCAACGAATCTTGTCTGCTTTTGAACCAATTCACTACAGATTGGCATAGCAACTGAACCACTGCAGTTGGTTTTAGTGACTCCTCACATATGATAGTCTGTCTGGTCATCACATATGAATTTCTTATGTGCGCCTATGCGTGTTTACTTGAAAACGGTTTAGAACTGAAGACATATTGCTTTTAATCCTATACCTTAATCCATTAATACGAATTGCACCAATATGTCACATACGATACCACATAATCACCGTTTACTTCAACTTACCATTTTGAATTGGAGATTAATGAACGGTAAGTCAAATTTTGATGTAGGCTGATTTACGACGACTGGTTCGTTGATGTCGATTAGTTTTTTATGTAAGCGGTTTGAAATCTGTTGTTAAACTAACGCTAAGTTATCTTAGATGAATCAGAAAAAGGTGTAACTGTCGATGCCGTCTAAGCTGTCTGAATGGTGTCATTAGAACGTGAACTTAGTACGGCATTAAGATTTTCAATTAAAAACTGGAAACATTTAGACGTAAGTTCAGCAAGAATCCACATTAATAGGCATTATGCTTGAAGGCTTGTTATTATAAACCGACACAGATAAAGGTTTCCATATTGGTTGTCTAACAGTTGATCAGCTTGCCTCGTTTTGCAGATGACACAACAAAATAATCAGCGTCACAGTGAACTCGGATATCAATTCGAAATGTGTACCGGTCCATTTCTTAAGCTGAACGTAAAAAACAACAGTGTATTTGTGACCCTTCAAAAACTGGTCTTTCTCTCAATTGAAAAACATGATCATCTCACAGAGTGTATTCAAATTCAGGGCAATAATAAACCATCTAGGTTAATGTGAACACATCAGCGAACCATACGTCAATCACCATAGTTCAGCGATAGCTTTGTTCGATGTGTTTAAAACACAAAGTTTGACTTGTCAACAATTAGTCGGTGTTGGCGGACACAACTCGCTTCATTTTCTGCTTGTTTCCTACCTCAAAACTGGCACAAACCATGGTAATCGGTTTCCTTTTTCTTTGACCTAATTATACGGGGATTGCCTGAACGAGATTCGAGCATTCAACATTGCACTCATCTATTAATCTCCCATTATTTTCTATTGATGAGGTGATGATTATGATTGGAGTATGTGAATATCAAACAGTTGTTTGATCTGAATCTAAATAGTTCATCTTGCGAATCAAACAAGATGAAAACTATTGAAATACGGCGTCGGTTTTGAAGTACGTATTTCGACATGCTCATCTGTAAGCATGTCTGGTATGCAACCCAAATTATGGTTAGTCAGTTTGCGATACTGAGTGGAACACGTTCAGAAATGAATGTATGTGATAAATTCTTCACGTAGATGCTACTGATTGCAACTCTGAGCCCAATCTGATAGTGGCGTTAAATTGGAATATTCTAGGCTCCTCAGTCTTTAATCTAGAAAGTGTCTTGAGTCGTAAGTTGTTTGGTTCTGTGGAGGTCGTACTTGCCTATTCCAGCTAACCATGAGGTCCACAAACAAGGCCCGGCTAATGAAACCGTCATTGGGACTTCAGCGTGTATTTCCAAGCCAACGAAGTCAACTGTGTGAGGTCGCGTTATTTATAAAAATGTTTACACTCTTATCCTTGAAGATCCATTGTGTGACGGTCTAGTTTCCAATGTGATGATTCCCGATTTCATAAACAAGCGTGCACCAGATGACTGTCAAAAACGAACAATCAGCAAATAAATTGTTTCACATTAACAAAGTTTTATAATCACAAAGTAAAACAGAAAGTATTGATTCAGAAAGCACCATATCATTGAATGGCTGGTATCAATTCGTTATCACCGATTAGGTCCATGGACCAATTGATTTCTACTATTGAAAATTAGATTGCTGATAGTCTCATTCACTTTCAACAACTACATATCAAAGAGGTAGAAAATGTTCTCACTATCACACGATGAATGTACTTTAAAGCACCTTTCAAGCTTTAATTTCGCCTTTTTACGTGATCAAACTTTATCTCTTACCGACGAAGTGACAATGTCAAACTGTTCAAAACACATCTGTGACCTGTCACTGATGGGGACCATGTCCTCGACATACTCCGAATAATGGAATTTACAACCTCCGAATAGTTCGACATTAACGGTCTATTCTAGGATTCTTTCACTGAGAAATTTAAAAACGGAGGGTTTAAATGTTTGACCTAGACAAACAACGCTGGTAGTCAACAGGTAAAGTTTCAAAGGAATCTGCTTCTCTGTACAAAGCTGGACTGAGACGAATATAGTTATCAAGTGTACCCGTCTTCATAGGACAATACCAGTTAATAGATCTATCAGCAGAATCAAACACCCCACTTGTGTCTCAGAAAATAGCTAACACTTGCTTCCGGTTGCAGGGTAAAAGTTGTAGTGATAACGAACAGCGTAATTCTGATCAATGCAGCAACTGCCCGTATGGAGGCTCCCTTGTTCTTTTCTCATTTGAATATCTCAACAAAGAGGTATCCTATGACAGACCACAGTAACTAGAGAGTTATCCATGGGATACAAAGTACCTTTCTTCCTATGCAAATAGAATAAACATGACCAGGACTCAGTGCGTAAACAGTACCGTGCACACAACCTTCGAACTAAGTTAGTGAGGCCACAGTTTACCAATAGGCTGACGGCGCCGCTCACAGAACACAGCACATCCATCTTAGAAAACAATCTCAGTAGGGCCAGTTTACTGTTGACCCTAAGTTATACCGTAACGATCTTCAGCCCTTAGGACCGCAGCTAACTTAAACTCTGCTCACAAATTACCCAACAGATATAGTTATCATCTCGTGAACTATTTCCCACAGAGACGAAAGAACTATGACAAGTGTCGAGCGGTTTGGTGTAGTGCAGCTTCAGTTTGACATGATTAACTTTAAGGAACTGTCAGGTAAGGAGACATGGCAGCCGAATTTATTGCTAGTGTCTTAGGTTATCTTGACACTTGTTTGCTTCTGAAAATCGACGTTGACTTTTAGAGTTAAGAGGCGCAACATTAGGAATCAACCTCCATTTGTCTGCTAATTTATTTGTAAATTATGGTGTAATTTGTGCAGTAGTGCTAAAAGACGATTTACTGCTGTCGTAATGATAATTAATTGAACGTCGCTGCATAAATTACCCTAACTAACGATATCAGCAGTTTGGGAAACATCAGTCAACAAGGCGGATTATAGGGTGTGTTTGAACTTAACAGGCAACTAATGACTTGGTATGCAACCAATTCAAAATTACTTAATAGGGTATTTGGTTACGGTTTGTAAAAAACGTCCTGCCTATAAGGCTTTAATAAAATTCAGATTTCCTAGCTGTAGCTGTACACAATCTTTGCACCAATATACCTCACACAATTCCAGCAAAATGTCAGAATGTCTGTCATGATGAACAGTCTCACTAATCTAAACATCTGCTGAATTTGACATTTCATTGTAAGAGGGATTAAAATCCTAAATATTTATCAAATAATATTCTGCTCCGGGTACGACTACCATGCTGACAAATGATGAACACGCTTTATACCCAGACAAGAGATCTTTTACTCCCTATAGATAATCAGCTAATATATCTGGCATGAACGCTACTCACTGAGACAGAAAATAATGCAGTTCAGTAAACCAATGCAGCTGTAACGTTTTTTTTCTTGTTCCAGAGCTCCGGTGAAATTTGATGTATCGTTGACACAGGCGTCAGTACCATAGAAAAAAGCAGGCGGACCTCGCCGGCGGAACTTGTCGACAGCTTGTTGATGCGTTCAAATAAAGCGTACATTCTCATACATACCACATACATACATACACACACACATGACTATACACCGACCAGGAAGCTATAATTCACTTGTCACGACAGTAGCTGTCGACCCGATTGCCATCGATCATCGACAGTGTCTATCGATCAATGGTAAGGTACGAAACTTGCTAGGCACGTGGACTGATTTGTCTTGTGACATGACAGACTGAGCGCCAGCTTGTGCACAAGTCTGATTGTTCATCCGATAGCCTAGCAGTAACTGACCTGTGATGGGGTCGAACCTCGGTTAACAACGGGACACCTGCTATGAATTGGAACACATATACATAGGTAGTTGTACGCTCACCTGTCGACTGACAAGCACTCCGACTGTCAGTAGGCCAGCCGTAAGCCAGACCAATATGTGTTCCCGAGCCAGGCAGACGGAAATGCGATCGTATTCCGTTCTTGTGGAACAACGCCTCGAATGACCAGCCCAAGATAAATACCGAGTAGAAGGGATAACTTTACCGTTGTGCACAAAGTAGGAAGCCATTTCAGAAAGCAATAGTCCCGGCTGTGTTTGATCTCGATTGGGAAGCGGAGGAAGGAATCCTGTATGTTCACCTATCTGTGAATTCACAAGTTTTCCAGTAGCTCCAGTTGATTTTGCTCCTAGTGTATTAGACATCGGTGCATGGATCAGTTCTTCTAACGGCTCAGCCATTTCACTATTCTCATCTGATAGAGCATTTTGCCTACTGCCTCGTTCATCAACGGATACACAGGAACATATCCCTTCCCAATGCAACCAACGAGAGTCATAGACAGGTCCGTAATCAGTCCATTCCAAAGGTTCCCAACACAATGCACGCCAACACCGGCTGTGCTGCAAAGCCCAGTGAACAGTTAGTAGAACCCACCAAATAGTTCCAGCAATGGAGAAAAAGTATTGCACCATAAACACCAGGGCACATACAGAGTTGTCTAGGCCTTCCTGCAACCGAATCTCTCGGCCGGAGTCCAAGTCGCGACCACAAGTTACGGTCTCCCGTCCTAAGCCCAGACTGATTGCAAATCCGAGAGAGTAACACAATTGGCAAAGTGCGATATAAATGACTGGGCGTTCTGATATACGAAAAGCAGCCGGATCCATTGCGTAACCAATGAGCGTAAGAGTAGTTAACAGACAACCAAGACCAGTCAAGATGCTGGTCCAAATTGTGGCCAGAGTTTTAGCATCTTGATTGAACAGAATATCTACCTGACACAATGGAGCACATCGTCCGGTACGATTCACATACACGTAGAACGTGGACTTTTTTAGGTAGGCACAGTGACGCAGTGATTGTGCCAAAAGAGAGATTGACGTCGCCTGCCTCCCAAGCAAGGAAGAGCGCGGTGAGACTGCCGCATCCTCGTTATCGATGGGCTGTAATTGAGTAAACTTTTGAAGCCAGTCCATGAGGCTGTTTTCCTCAATTGTCGTTTTATCACCGATCGGAAGAAGCTTGTGAACTGACTTTGATGCAGCCACAGGATTCTCTTCAAATCGGTCTGGAGACTTAGCAAGTTGCTGTGGTGCATTTGAGACGCTGTCCTCAGAGTCATAGGGTCCCTCCATACACATGGTCCCACCACCAACATTCTTCATTGGAAAACGAGAACAATTCAAGTTGGCTGGCCAATCGAAATCAAAAATCCGTAACACCGGAGCACAACGCGCCTTTACATGTTCACAGAGTGGTCTGCAAGGCCCGATCAAATGTCTAGTGTTCACGTCACACATTGGTGCGTAAACGGAACACAGGAAGAAGTTCAATTTATTGGAGCACTTGTATGCAATCAGTGGTTTGAAGGTTTTCAGTTGTTGCTGTGCATCCAGCTGCGTTTCCTGGTCGACAAAATTTGGCATTCCAGTGAAATTGTAGAACGAGTTCTGACATTCGGGAATTTGTATGGGGACTGACTTCACGCATCGTCGTTGACCGATTGCCTCCAAAGGCTTGTCAGACAAGTAGGACGATACGGATGTACTTGAGGTAATCAGATCGCTATGAAGTGCCAGAATGCAGTTGTAGCCAATTATTAACGTAAAGATGGATTTCTGCATATTGCAGTACAATGGCATAGGTTATGTCACATATTAAAGGGGATTACCAACAACGACGTAGAATTTCCATGTAGCGAATTTCTCGGAAAGGAGGCTGAATTAAATTTATGCCATATGTGTTGTTTTAGTGTAGATTAATGGTTTCTGTTTGTGTCGAGTGGCTGTCAATTCGTACACTCACCTGCAACGGCTGTTGACCAACGTGTTGGTGATTGGCTGCCCGTCAAGAGCCAATCACTCGCTGATTTGGATTCTTCCAATCTGATTGGTTTAGTACGGTCGACGCACCATGGGGTTCAGGTGTCAAAAATGATGGCGATAATTCACATTTAATTGTTACGCAGAGGTTTTGTAGCGAAATGCTTGAACCAGTTAGATAGCTTTTGCGTTATGGTAAGACCGTCCATCGCATTCCTGTCAAAAGTTTATCACTAAACCTGAAATGCGCAAGTTGGTTTGTTCGACTATTCCGTCTGATGTCACGACGTACAGCTTTGTATACTTGACGCTGCCGTCAGTCTGTGAGTCTCACAACTACACACGGATACAAGCCTGAACAAAGGTTTCACAAAGGGGGTTATGACAATAAGGTAGCTATCGACAACCACTCTGTGTAACAGTTCAAATTTGTGACTCCTAAAGTGCGACATACTGTATGTCGGTACATTTTGTTTAATATCACCGGCAACACACGAAAGTTAGTGACATTCGGTCAGTGTCTAACAGTGAACGAATCAATCTTCGCTACTGATTAGATTGCCCATGCAAAAAAGGTCGACTGCAAATAAGGTCAATCTCATGGTAGTAACATTAGTTGCGCAACAGTTTTCGTACAGTTAGTATTGCCTGGCAGACACTATCCTTGTGAGTGGTAACAGCATCATACCTCACCTACGTAACAAGTCACAGAATGAGTTTAACGCATCATTTCGCGATCGGAGGCTTTGTTCCTTTGTTAAGACCACTTGAGGATTTGTCTGGTCGTCCTTTGTTGCAGATTTTCTTCAGTTCTGTCTGTGTATATCTTGTACGAAAGCTGTAGGACCACCAACGATCTCACGTAAGGCACATGTTTATAGTACTTAATCGTGTATAACTATTGTACAATACTGACAGTGAAACTTTATAAGAAATCCGTTCATTATTGAGTTTTTATTGCGGCCAAACCACATAACAACATCAACATGTGATCTTTTGGAGGAATTCGGTAGCATTTACTTAAGTTATTGGTAGCGGAAACATTGAACCCTGAGCCAACATATTTCTATTTCTACTCTAAGGCTACCCTCAACTGTGCAATATGGCTTTATACTGGACCTTCCATACGCATTTATCAAACAGGCAGACTCCAGTTAGTATTGACCAGAGTTGAATGAAGTTTCAGACGTGTTCAGTTCGCGAAACAGAAGCTACATTATTGTGACATGGAAATGAAGCAATGGAATATTGTCGTATTAGATGGTCAGTTTCCATCCCATGTTATACGGTAGTTGGAAATACGAAATCGATTAAGGATTCTCTTGAATTTGTCAGTGACTTGGACGAAACAAATCTTTAAACCGAACTGATGTGCTCTGTAGACGTTCAGTCACACAAATGTTCCGTTACACGAAATGATTAACTATATTTGTGAGCTCGTTGAAGTGAGTCACATTTCGTTGCCACTTCCGACAGACATATTGAATTTGAAACACTGAGTTCCCTTTAACCACTTCATTAGAGCAGAAAGAAGACATATTGCAATATGTTAACATTTCATTTACTCTCATCAGTCGCAAAAGTAAAACATGCAAGTTATATACATCATACAAATAAGGACAGACAGGGATTAGACACGCATACAAGCACACCAAGTATTGTGTAATCACGACATAAACATCTCATGACAACGGGTCACCAATCTGACCCATTAAACTCTTTTAAAATACTGTTGCGCAGTCGAAACCCGAAGCTACTAGCTTCTGTGAAGTGATGCTCATCCGAACTTACCAGCCGACGTTGTGTGCACAAAAGTGGTTGAGGCAATCTATCGGGTTCCCATGGTCCTGATTACATAATACTTGGTGTGCTTGTATGCGTGTCTAATCCCTGTCTGTCCTTATTTGTATGATGTACATAACTTGCATGTTTTACGTTTGCGACTGGTGAGAGTAAATGGAATGTTAACATATCGCAGTATGTCTTTTTTCTGCTCTAATGAAGACATATTGAAGGAAACTTTGCTGCTCTGTACTGAGAATGCCAGTTTTCGTTTTCTCGTGCAGCCTTACCGTCAAATAGACAAAGTAGCCTCGGGAAGTCGACTAGGTCCCATCTTAGCGGACACTTCATGGCAAAAAGTGAGCAACAGCTTACTACAGAGATAGGAAAATTGTCACGCTACGAGCGTTCTGTTGACGACACATTAATATCCAGTCGGACTAAACAGATGATAGATAACCTGGTGCAATGTCTAACTTGAAGGTTACTTATGAATTCGAGGTGGAAACCTGTTTGTCATTTCTAGATATACTCATAAGTTGTCGAGAAGATAGCTCGGTTAGAAGAATTGTCTATAGGAAATCCAAGTGGTCCGGTCAATACTTAAACTTCAGCAGCTTCACATCGGTCCGACAGAAACGAACATTAGTGAATACACTGTTCGCACGGTCAAGGCGAATCTATACGCACGATAGCCTTGTGAATGAGCTATACCTGATTACTTCTGTCCTACAGTCAAATGGTTACCCCAGAAGGTTCATAGTTAGGCTTAGTAGACAAACATAAGCACCCGAATAGGTGATCACTGTAGAGAAAAAGAAGGTCTACACAGAGTTGCCTTTTAGGGTTGATTATATCACGCATCAAACAACAAAACGTTTGAGGAATTCAATTATGCACACTTTCAATGCGGCCCAATTCCGTGTAATTGCCCGGATTTAGAAGTTATCGGTGCTTTCAGTCAAAGGAGATCAGCCCATCGGTGCCACTTCACATTGTATTTGTCAGTTTGTGTGTAACCGCGGAGAAAGTTACATAGACAGAACCGAGAGATGCCTGAGCTCCAGAATGTAGGAAAATTTACCTAAGTGGGTGCAGAAGTCCGTGTTACCTAAGAACGGCGATGTTGCTGAAACAGGTAAACAGCCAGTTTCCTCAGTCGCTAGACAAGTCCTGACCACTTTTCGCGCTATCGATTCATCCTGTGCATTCAGAATTCCGTAACCCAAAATTCTTACGGTTTGCCGAAGCAGTCGCAAGCAACCGACTCAAGCCAGGTCTCTGTATTAAGAAATAACTGTTCGTGAACTTGACTCTTCCCTGGACTTAATGACCTATCCTAACCCGCTTATTGATTGTCTACCCCTCTAGTTGTTTGTTATTTAAAATACCATCCGTGTTATTGTAAATTTGGTATTGACGAGTCAATACGAAATGCTTGCATCTACCGATTGTCGTGTTCTTACTGCTTTGTTCAAATTCTGTTTATGTACAAACCTTAAGTTATTACCCATCCAGAAAACTAATTCAATACCGCATGCTTCCAGAAATGTTTAGCAGATAATCACTGATTTCTTGTCACCGGTCCCAATACTGTACTATATTTTGTTTCTTTCGATAACCGTAAGAGCATTCAGCACACGCGTCAAGGTCATCTGGTTCAGTATTCTTTTTATAACTAAGGCGCGTACGTTTCACTTGGAACTCCCATAAAACGTATTACTTATGTGTCCACCTTAAACGACGTTAATTTTGTTATTAATGGGGGGGAAGTGAACTTCTCAGGTTGCAACAATTTACTCAAATGTATCCGTGAAACACCTTTCGTATGATTGTTGTATTAGAATCCCGTACAAATTTTTGATTTCAAACCTGACAATCATTCTTTACACTGGGGGAAATTTAGAAGAATCTGTGTGTACTATGCTTATATGAAATTGCAGGTCGTCCAGTCGTGTTTCTGTCCAAGAGATTATATACTGCGCACCTTGTTATCTGACCTCGTTTGATAAACTTAGTGTAACGATCCACGTCTGACGGTTGAGTTACGCGTAACCCAGAAACGGACCCTCAAATTGAAAACAAGACTGGATCCAACAATTTATATGGTACTGTTAAAGAAACACATTAGTGATTACAAAAGGCAAATCTCGATCTTTTACGAAGATAGTCTCGTCCAGCAGAATCAAGGATTCTGAACGGGACCAGCAGGGTCAAAAGTCACGCCAGTAGGCCAGAACAGGGGGGTTATTCGCGCCGCGGACGTTTAATGGCACATTAATTCAATAAAACAAAACGGATTGAATAACGCAGCAAGAACAATTGTCAGATTAGTGGAAAAAATGGGGAATGCAAACGACTGGGACGAATTTATTCACTTCAGAGACGAACAAATTTACACTTAGGATTGCTTAAATGCATTTTTCAAACAACATCAAAAACTGAAATATTGAAACATTCTTTGAATTTGCATCTCGTAGTGTAGAGTAGCCGTCGTTAATCTGTCTTTCTTGATCAGATCTTAACAAAGACAAGTGATTTCAAATGTAAATTTCAAACTTAGGTGTGCATCACGTAAAGTCGAGTTTAGAAATATTCGCTTTACCAGAACAGTCTGGGATTGGATATGGCTACCTTACATTTGGATATCTATAGGAAGCATTTGTTTGAAAATGGCCCCTTCAAAAAGCTTTATGTTTATTTAGAGCCCTCATTGACGTCAAATTATCTGGTCTTGTTATAGAACGTTAGTATCATATCTAACCTGTTTTACCACAAATGCAGTCTGAAACTGACTGCTCGAGGCTTTTTCGGGATAAAACAACACAATATGACACTTTGTGGAAGTTGAACATAATTTTCCATTGATTGAAATTTAATGCTTCCCTTCAATTTTTGAATCTTCTGATCAGTGAACTCAGTTGTTTTTTGTTTATCTTCGTTCCGTTCTTTTTCATCGTTATACATCCATACTTTCCATAACTATGTAACTTCGCGGTACACTGTCAAGACGAACGGCAATCATAGCCATAACACTCAGGGATGGGGCTCAAACCTGAGATAATGATAATATCTTATGGATATGCGTGACCGTCATCCTGCGTGGTTGAACAGTGATGTGATTAAAACGGTTTCAAGCATGACTGTTGCTTATTTGGCCGAATCTAATCATTCTGTCAGTAAGAAACATGCCTTTCAGATTGTCTACCGATGGTCAGGGAATTGATCAAAAATGATTAGACTCCGAATGTTGACTGTTGTCGAAACCGTTAGTATCCGATTGCCCAATCCTGATCTCTGCACCTAGAAGTAGGGTTTACAGACACTTAATCCCCCCCTGGCCCATGATCATTCAAACTTACGGTTTGGAATAGCGATTGCGTAACTTAAAGCAAATACGTCGTCTATAACCTCTGTTAACCTTTAATATGACTCACCCTAGTTACCGTTTTTCATATTTATTGTGTTGTAATGTTCAAACACAGAGAACAAGTTTTGTTCGCCACTTTGTCGTTTTCAGGATGATAGTGATGATGATGGCTTCTGAAGGCCTGGATGAAGGCACCAGGGGTTAGTGAGTAGGATTTGATTCTGGACTTCGTACATAAACTGTGTTTATTTTTCATTAAATGCTACAGTAGTGATATGCGTACCGTCAATAAACTGGCGCCAGTATTTTGAGTCTGTATGTATGTGCGTGTGGTCTACTCAGTGATCGCGCATGCGCATAATGTATGTGTGCACAGGATCAGCAATACTGTGTCATAATCCAGCTTTGGTTGAAGTCAACGTAGAATTACATACTCAAAATCAAGAAAAACAAGTCTAATTTTTCCATTTTTCTTACTTTTTCACCTCTATCCTTGATTAAATAATTGCTGGTTGTTTACTGTAGTCACATAGTATCATCACTGCCATTCTGTCTAGAGGAGGGCTGATGTGTTACTACGCCGATAATAGGGTGCATTTACTTAGCATCTATGAGACCGATCAGGTAAGGTTAGGGAATTTTTCTCACGCTACCGGATGCATCCGGATGCACCTACAGCTTGAATCTGCAAAGCACTTATGCAACACTACATTAATTACTTAAGTGTGAGTATAGGTAATGAGGTAAGATAAGATGTTCATTGTTGTATTCACGAGGCTGTATCATAAAAGCCGAATTTGTGTGAAACGAAACCGCGGTTTGTCTTCCTAAGACTATGGTGGTCTGCCCCAGTCAAAGTTATCCTCGGCACTCAAGGGTTATCTCTCTAACACTTGGTTTCCGCATAAATAAAACATCTATGTGAGCAGCGTTACTTTATGGCCATCAAATTTGTCTAAGAAGAAGGTCATTAACAATCTTCGGATATTTATTCGTTAGTCTATGCTGCAGTTGAAGGTATCGTACGTATCGATAAGTAAGTGGCAATTGGGTTCGGATGCCCAACTGTCTTAGTGGGAAGTAAACCAGTTTCAGTCGCTCGGTCGTTGTGGATGCATAAGTTTAGGTGGCTAGATCCTGTAGTAAAAACGCAAACAGTTCAGCTTTTAAGCCGATTACTATCTGCTAGTGACAATGGCCATCTGCTCAAGGTTCGGAATGGATAAAGGATGACCTGGAATGTAGTGATGATGATAGATATCAGTAGATTTGCCACAGTGTGCTTGGTTCGTCGCTGGGGTCGAACCTCTCGTGGCTAACCGAGTCGGCTGTCGGAAGAGATAAGGAAGATGAAAGTCACTCCTGTTCCTTGGTTCGAATCTGTTGGTGTTAGAGTGAGCCATGCGTAAAATAACTGCGACCAATGAAGCAAAACAGTTAAAGACGCATTGGAGCCTGCAGATCTCGTTATATTCTCACTTATAGCTCGGTTGTTAGTTCGCAAGGTGCAGGCATGTTGGTATTCTTATGTCAAGCCTCATTCTCTCTCATTCTTTTATCCTAAAACTACGGAACCGCTTTTTCATTTTACCTAGTTCTGTGGCTTTCAAACATCAACGTGAACCCATTACGTTCTGTTAACGGTGGTTGTGATGATGATAAACGATGATATTTTCGTATTCAGAATGTCTAGTTACTGTTAGTCAATATTCGTTGATAGAGGATAAACGATGAATTCGCTTGTCAGTTAACGGAACAATCTGTGCCACAACAGAATGTCTGGTTTTGTTCCACAGAGAAGAATTTTAACCACTGTGTAAAGGGTGACGGTGTTACCTCAACGTCACGTTTTGTAGGTTAAACGAACTAGTGTTACCTGCTACTTAGCAGCTTATACAAGAAACAAGGCACGCAACTGAAATTACATATCTTTTGAGGTGACGACAAATATGACTGCGTAGTCCGCAGAAGTAAATCGTCTGTACAAGAATTTTCTACCAAAAAATCAGTTTCAGTCTACCCGTATCCGCTTGTAGGACCGTTTACGAGCAAGTGCAATATTGGTAAGATTCAATTTGTGATCTTCTTTCTTTCGACTATAAAACCAGCTTATGTGACGAACTACTGTGTAAGGGAACAACCATTGATACCCTTATCAACAAGAATGTTCCCTGATCATAACCGGTAATATACTTGTGCTTCTACAAGCAATCTACTACATCGTGGACCACGAACATGATTCACAATAGCCCAAGACACAGTATCCATGTATGCGCCTCAGAGCTGTAAAAGGGTTTTTTGTCTATATGTGTGACCTTTTCTGATTTTTTGGCGCGGCGATAAGGCTTGTATGCTCATTTGGTCCAGAAAGCTATGCTGACTAGGACCGCAGTCTTTTTTTTAGGATCAACGATGCCAAAGAGGACAAAAATGAAGCAGATAGATAAAAGGTAGCTACAAACACGTTTGTAGGCTACACCAATGGATGTGAAGGGAATGCTGAACTAATGAGGCACGATTAGATTAGCATACAGCAGAGCTATATGTATAGGTAAAACAATACTGTCTTCCACACACGGAAAAAAGGGGTTGGAAAAGTTACCACAAAACAACGGCTGACCATGGTAACCAGTGTAGTATCCCGTTCGGTCAAAAAACTCGAACTACTCAGAAACTTGACGAAGTTTGCAATACGTTTACTGCGCACAGCAGTAATCGGATTGAGACATCAGCGTCGTATTCACCGCGCTTTCGGACTAGGTTAGCTTATCACTTCCAGGTGATTCAGACTTGTATGTTCTTGGCTTCTGGCAGGGTCCCCCAAAAAACTTTACAATCTGTTGCTTCGTAGCTGACATTTCTGAGTCAGAGCCCCAACCTGCGGTCTCACATTTTCATCTGCCACATGTCCATAGACGCAAGACATGCGCTGTCGGATCGAAGTAACACCGGACCGTTGGAATTTTGCATCTCATTAATCACCGTGGTCCCCAGTCGTTGCGGCATCCGTATAACAGCCTTGAGTGATAAAACGCTTGCAGACCAAGGTAGTCTCCGAGAAACAAATGCTGAGTACACATTCTCTTGAGCTGGTTACTCGGCGGAAGATACTTGGGAGCAGAGTATCTGTTTAGCAGTCGCCGAACGCATCAATTATTTGATGATAGGTGAACCACACAGCGTCATCTTTCTAATCATGTTCATTCGCGTTCTACTCGGTTGAGGTAGATCTTTGGCATTTTTAATGTTTGGAATCTAACTGTGTTTCATACCAGTGGTACAACGGACAAATTCTGTGATCAGCTGTCCAGTACAATCCACTTGACACCGGTGGGTGACGGGCTGTTTCTTTTGTGTGATTATAACGTGAGACTCCGCAGTCTGACCGACAGTTCTCGGACCCCACTCATTGTTGTGGACAACCAGGACATCGATCGTCCGCTCCACCTGCGTGCTACTCACGAGTTGTCTATCACAAACATCCGATTCCAGTTGGATACGATCGATATCACGACATGGGATCACCCACGAAGCGGTCATCACCATTTGCTTGATTGTGTGATCGTGCGACAGCGTGACACTCGCAAATTAATTGTCACACAAATGATATGGGGGGCTGAATGTGGCATGGATCATAAGTTGGTCAGGACCAAATTGTCTACTGGGGTTTGCAAGCCTGTTTATTGTAAACTGTCGTTACAAAGAGGAGAAATGGAAATTTGGAGAATTCAAAGACGAGAACGATGTTTCAAGGGGCTATTGTTGCTCATCTCAAGGACGTTGCCGTGTCCGTTTCCTCCAAATTATATGGCAACACTTCTAGCTACCTATCTCGGCAGCAGTTCAAAATGCGCATATTTATTAAAACACAATGTAGCATTTGTCTTGAGCTTGAAATAACAACAAAATAGAGTGTTTTTTGTTAATACAATGGACCCAACCAATTGGTACAAAAGAGGCACTTTCCATAGCGTTCGTCGTTAACCCACCGAAGGGTTCCGTGGATTTACGGACGACTGGTAGCAAAAGTAGGGCTACACTGTCCACAGACAACACAGAATTTAATGATTCATTTAAGTTGAATTTTGGGCCATCCATCCAGTCTACTAAAGCACTGATTGACGAGGACTCTAGCGCTTTGTGTACACAACCTGACGAAGTCGAACGCAAACACTGTGACAGCTCACTAAGTCGATCGGTTGCCATTGACTGGGTGTCCATGAATAGCTTGCCACAGCAAGATATCAAATAACCACTTGCCTTGGCTCAGGATTTAGCAGATAACTGTGAAGCATTATGGTAGAGATAGGTTACTGAGGGAATTGTTAGAGCAACAAAACCCACATTGGAACGTGCTTTTCTCCAATTGATTCACATCATCTAGGAGTTGGAAACAAGACGCCATGAGTTCAGAGTTGCCTTATCCCTATCTTTGTTTTCAGTTAAGAGAGCAAGGGAGACACCGGCATTTGCCGGGCCTCAGTATATCCAGATTCTTTTGCAATGGGCTTGACAAGAACACTACTGAATCGACTTAATGCCGAAGCTTTGGAGAGCGATGTTCCCCAGTAGCAAGATGGATTATGAGTGAGTCGCTGTATTGTGGGTATGATGTCTGCTGCTCGTCAACTTCACAGTAGTGTCGCCCTCCTACGAAGCAAGTGTGCAGTCATATAAAACGACCTCTGAGGATTTTGAAATTGTCATTGGCGTGAAACAGGGTTGTATCAAAGCCACAACTCTGTGTGGTCTAAACTTAACCGTAGTGCTCTTTAGAACCCGGAGGACGGTGTTCAGGTTGAATATCATACTGATGATCGCCTGTTGAATATTCGACGTTTCAGGGCTCCAAATCGGCTAAAGTAACTCAACAGGACGCTCTTGTTTGCAGATGATGGCATGCTAGTAGCATGCAGCGAGGAAGAGCCGTAAAGATTGATCACGGTAACCAAAGTTGGTATGAACATCAACACAGGTAAGATATTATAATTTGTCCCGCATTTCCGAGCGGAGGTGCTTTACTCGTATGTGGGCTAAGCACCGATGAAGACGTTGTGGATAGCTGCACAAACTTATGCTACTTGGGTAGGCAACCTATCGGCAGATGTGTTCATGTACAGTGAGTTGTGAGATCGAGGGACAAAATGTAGCGCTGCTTTTGTACGTCGTTAAGGACGTGTCCAGAAGAACCGTGTAAATTCACACTCATGTTTGACGAAATTTGCTAGCTAGCACAACTCCGTAAGGTGGCCGATGAGTAAACTGCAAAAAATCTACCGTACGTACAGCTCAGAGCAGGCAAACGATGTGCTGGTAGCCAGAAACTGCGATACCAAGACGCTATCCAGTTAGGGCTTTTGAGTTGTAATATCGATCTTAGATCACCGGAGGATCGTCTGGAGGAATACAATCCGGACGGGAGCTCAGAGAATCTGTGATTGACAGTTGCATAGGGCCTGAATTGAAGCAAGTGACACGCAACGAAACTGTGTCGTATGTCGTAGTGATATGCCTGCATGGCGTTACCACGAATGTGACTGGGAATGCACTGGTCATCTAGAAAAGGTTGATAATCACCTTATACATAGCTCAACGTCAGCTAAGAGAGGATGAGTACATCAGACTCACTAGACGACAGGATGGTTCACTGCAACGCTCAGTGCACCGTAAAGCCACTTGGAGCGGTCAGTATTAGCAGTTTTCTTCATTTGCACCAATCACTTATAAACGAGGTCTCGTGAGAACCCTGTTACATAGAGCCCGGGAGGTATGCACCGATGACTTCTTGCAAGGAGAGGAAGAAAGATTGAAGAAAGTGTTGCTCGCGAACGGCTATGCTGAGAAGTTCATCGATGTTCACAGCCAGAAAAGACTGATCAAGACTGCCGTGAGTACGGTCCCAAAGAACCTCCCTTTCAAAGGCGATCATATCACAACTGATGTAAGTCAAAAATTGCAGTCTGCTCTAACTCGTACATACCCGGCGGCTGAATTGCAGTTGCTACTGACAACTAGAAGCGTTGCTCAGCTTATTCACAATCGTGTCCTACCGAAATGTTCTGTCTCACATGTAATCTATCAGTTCACTTGCAGTTGCGGTGACGTCTATATCGGCAGAATAGATCGGTGCCTACGACAAAGAATGGCTGAACATATACCCAAATGCGCGCCATGACGCAACAGGCAATGGCAACAGAACGAGTGAGACGAAGTCCGAACTCATCCATAGCAAAGCACATCATGGAAACAGGTCACGTTGTTGACCCCGCCAATTCGTTTCGTGTGTTGTTGCGTAATCGGAATCCGAAGTTGCTTGCCTTCTCCGAAGCTATGCTAGTCAATACTCGCCGTCCGGTCCTGTGTGTGCATAAACTGTTGACTCACGCAGTTTGTCTGCCCTGGAACTGATAACAGTCCTTGTTTTGTGTAAACCCAATCGGTGGTTGTTTCTATTGTTGTTGCTATCCGCATGTCCTATATATTCCAATGTTTTACGTTCGTGACTGAGGAGAGTAAACGAAATGGTAACACCTCGCGACGTATGTCTTCTATCGTTACTGGTCAAATGAGTTAAACCAATCTTATATATTTTTTAAGTACCAACCGATTACCCAAGTGGTTTGGTAAATCACACGTTCTCCTAATCAGAAATCTCAGCAATGTGATCTCCTACTTGTTCTTTTCTTTATCTTCGATGCTGCACTCTGTACTACATTTTCGTCTACACTTATTCCAAATGATTAAAAATAACCAGGGCAGTCATCAGAAAACAATAGTATAGCGAACAAGCTCGTTTTCGGTTATTCATCGTCAGGCTAATTACATAACAATATATATGAAATAGAGTTGTCAGGGCGTAACGAACACAAACAAGTATCAAGTTTGAGTGAGATCAGACACGTCATCGGCACACACAGAAACAACGTTTTGATACGATTATGTTACCATTATGACGCAACTGGAACCATGTCGATTTGATCGGTCGTGGTGTGTGTGGTTGGCCATGGCAACTTCAACGCCTGAACAAAGCGCTTTTCTGCGCACAAGGCTGGATTTTTCAATTGACTTCCAATCGCTTCAGCTGTGGCTAAAATTCGGTATCTTACGCCTTTTGCGTGACTGGCGTTGACTCGGTAAATCGGACGAAAAGAGGAGTCCAGGTTGACAGTATGATGTGTATCAACGAGGTGTGCAACAATTGCGCTGGTAATTATCTTGGTGACTCCGCATCTGATCCAGGCTGGGTGATGTTAACGAATATGTTCAAATAAGCGCCTGGTCATGGGACCCACGTAACTAGTTCCACAGGAACAAGTAAATGAGTATACACAAAAAGAAGCCGCAGAAACGGGTACTTTATCCTTTAATCGTAAGCACAAAGCTTGAGTAGAGTTGAAGCAGACATGTAATTTTGCAGCATAGAATGTTCTGTTGATGACAGTGGTAAGTCTCCTAGTGATTGTATCCGCAAGCATATCCCCTTTGAATGGTAGTGAGATAAATACTGCTTTCCTTTCCGCTAGGTTTATCTCATCCTGTTTCCGACGACGCTGCATAATCTTGTCTACAAAACGCTCTGGAT
>JTDE01000598.1:210667-222315 GCA_014338405.1 Paragonimus skrjabini miyazakii
CTGGATAGCCATTTTGTAAGAACAGTGCGCGTAAAAACGATAGTTAATCGGAAGCTGTATCCTGTGTACATACTCTCATGGCTCTATTAGTCAAACAGTTTATGAGATTCCTTTTCTGCCTTAGAGGAACAAAGCTGCTGAAATGGAGGTATTGTCCATTCTAAGTCTCTTTCCTGTAGATTTTGCGTTGAACCAATCCATCAGCACGTCACCGGATGAGTATGTCCAAAGCTAAATGTTTTTCCCAATCCTATGTATAATGCACATATATGTACTGTAACAGTTAATAACTAAGGACGATGAGCCGGATACTAACAGTTGTTGGACATTTGTCTGCTGAGTTCCGACGAGAAGATTGTGATACGCATTCTGCCTAGTAGGCAAAATGTCAGTGTATTTTACGGCACTTTCCTCAAGGAACAATATACATTCACGATTAGTCACAGTTAGTAAGACAGCTTTCGCTTTGTTTTGTATATCCAGGAAAAATGCCGGGTAAGCAATCAGCCACTCAAATTTTGTGAACTTGTGGATTTAACTGTCAATTTTTATTCTTCGAACAGCGGTACTTTTTGGTGGTGTTAACTAAGTCTGATTGTCCGAGTGAATTCATGAAATTAAAATATATGTGGATAGAAGATGATGATGCATATGTTTGGAATAGCTCCTGGTGAATTTGATGGTGTCACTTATGTTACGGAGGGGTGCGCTTTAGTTCTATAACTATTTATTTTATGCTTGCTTTTCCGTACTAGGCGAACAATACAGTTTTAGGTGTTCGAATGTTTACCGAGCTTGTTAGTCAGGTTGTAAATGTTTCATTACAAAGCAAGGTGATGAAACATTTACAACCTAAATAGCAAGCTTGGAGAACATGTGAACATGTGGATATTTTGTAACGTTCTGCTTGATCCAATGATATTCTACTAAACCTCTTTGTCTTGTTTGCACACTGTTTTTGATCTTGCTGAATCTATATAATTGTATTGATCTGATGATGACTTATCGAAAACAATTGTTCGTCAAGTCTACTGTTCAATAGGTAAATTGTCAACTAGAGCTAACAACGACACCATCACCATTCCAAACAGTCAGAAATAGTGTACCACTAGAATACCGCATGGAGTGTGTCATTTTTGTTGTTTTGACATTTCTGTGTCCCAACTGTGTTAGACAATTCGATCATCTACACCATTCTGAAGTTTGTAGGGCATGTATGTAAGACGACCGTGAGTGAGATGTTATTTTGCTGCTGGAACTAGTTGACCTGATTACACACATGATAGGTTCAACAGAGTAACTAAGACATGTGTACAGATGAACGCATTAAAGTTGCGGTGATGGGTTTATCATGATGTTCCAGTTGATCGACCGATCACTTTTGGGTGAGGTCATTCGAATTCCTACAGGTGAGATGCTATCATACTGCTGGAACTAAGTAGTTCAGAGCCGAGAACGTAAACTGTTTTGAAGCAATAAGACATCAGTTTATGCATTCAGCCACACACATCCGATATACTAACGGGTAACACACTGGTAACAGTGTTCAAACCGGCCCAATCACTCGGTCACACACTTAGATTAGGTCATCAACTAGTTGCAGTTGTCTGAGTAGTCAACCTTAATGTAACAACGGACTACGGCGTAGTGACAGGTAGCATAACGACATATATCAATAGGCTAACACTTGTGGATACTGTTTGTCTCCGAGATTGCACAGCCCTTAATACACACAGCCTTTAATTCAAGGGCTAAGGTGGCGCTAGGTAATCGGGTTCAGTAGCGTCAACTCTGATTTTACATGACCGAGTTCCACGCCAAGTAAAGGCACCGGAAAGAGTATCCATTAGATTCTGTTCGCTGGTGCCATGAGTTCGGGCTGATTTTACAATGAACTGGGAGCGAAAATGTAACTGGATTTACAATCTTCGAGCGTGTAACTTGACTATAACAAATAATAGGAAAACGGTTAACGATACGGTAGAAAACGGAACGACGGATAACGGCAATGAACAACGGACGACGGGTTACCCACGGTTAAGTTGGGGCTATCCAGCAACCCAAGGCTAATGCATGAAGACAAGTAGAATACTGGCCTTCAGAGAAAGGTTTGTTGTGTTGCCCAGTTCAAAGACAACATGATCACAGTCCGTTCATAGTTATAGGGATTGTGACCAACAAGAAAGTAAGTTCGGAAAATACACCCGGCAAAAGTATAGACATTACGACGGAGCTCCATTCAGAAGACCAGCGTGTAAGCGGGATGCAAAAGATAGCGACAAAGATTGAAAACGATCGTGAGGGCGCATACATCTTCCGACTTTGAAGGTTACTTAAAGTAGTCATGTGTTAGGCCTCTTTTAAAGCAAATGAAAACGATATTTTCGGGGATTTAGAGACTTCCCTGGCACCTCCCTTATGAAAATTGATAGCAGCTGATATTCTTCGAATCACTCTGAATAAAAATCGGTGGCAAGCGTTGCTGACGTGTCTAAACTTCTAGAAGGACGACTTGTCTAGGCAGCTGACGGAGGTAAGGTTGATGCTTCAAGTGGTACTGCTTCCTCAGGAAGCTCAAACGTGTCCAGTAGTGGGTAAAGCGGTACAGTTTCCTGATGTTTACGAATTACTTTATCGACAACATGGCGTAGCCGGAGCTGATTTTGGTGGCGGACCCAAATGCTCCTCACACCGGAAGTCTCATAAAGGAATTTGCCCAGGCGTCTAGTTATCACCCCTTCTGCCCACTGGTGGTGAACAGATCGATAACCTCTGGTGTAGACGGGTGAATGAACTGATAACGGTGCATGTCCGTCTGGGGGAAAATTGCTTTAGTTCTGACTGTTCCTTCAGGATCACCGTTGTCAGCGTGGCCCGTAGTTTGTCACCCATAAGAACTTTGGCAGGAGACTGGTTACTGTTCATCAGCTTGTTAGTATTTGTCCGTTAGACAAGTAGGAACTGTTGTAAGATTTCTACAGACAGCCCATCCTCAGGCGATTCCAGAAAAGCATGTTTGGATGTGTTGACCGAAGGTTTTGCCTACCCGTTTGATGATATGGAGGCGACCGAACATGTTCAGTGGCATAACGGCGACAGAATTCCCCAAAATGACCGGATATAAAATGGGTACCATTGTCAGACAAAGTAGGTTTCGGGGAGGTCATGCTGACTGAGCATACATCAAAGAGCGCCGATAGCAGTAGTCGCCGTTGGTGAAATTAGTAGTAATACCTCAGGCCGTTTGGAACATGCGTCAACCAAGACAATACAATATATCCCATTTACTTGACCGGTGAAATCCACGTGAACCCTTGATCATGGATACTTCAGTTGAGGCCAGTGAATGGGCATCTGGCGGGTTGGGTTTAGGATAGCTTCCTGGCAGCTGGAACAGTGTTTAATCGCGTCCTGAACTTGACAGTTCACATCAGGCCAGTAAACGTAGCTACGGTCGATCAACTTCATTCTGCTGATGTCCAGGTATCCCACGTGGAACTGACGGAAGACCAATGGACGAAGACTGGCTGCTACAAAGACACGACCTGTAGGCATTAGACAGTCTCCGATCAAAGTGAAAGGTTCTAGTCCTCGTAATTATTTTTGCAGATCTCCAATCAGAGTCATGGTAAGCCAACGGCCTCGGAGGTACTGGACAACTGTGCTGAGGACAGGGTATTCTGGTGTGGCTAGCCTGATATCAATCGCAGTGACCAGGATGGCGCGGACAGCATTTAATAATTGTCGGATGGTATGTGACTCAGTAAACACTACGGCAATCACCATACCTTCTTCGGTTGGTAGAGGATTAGCTCCAACAATCTCATCACCCAAGATAACCCTAAGCTACCAATCGTCGTGGTAGCCGTTGTTTCCAACTATAGTGGAGACACCGTCGTTCTCCATATGTTTTTCCCCGATGGATCTGGAAAAGACATCACGCATGCCTCCAGAACACTTATAGTCGCTGACGAAAATTACGGCCAGATAGAAAAGGAGGCCCTTGCTTTGGTATTTGCAGTGAAACTGTTCCACAAACTCATCTATGGCCAGCCTTTCACCCTACTAACCGATCACAAACCATTGTTGTCCATCATTGGCTGAAAGAAGAATATACCAGTACATTCCACCAGTCCAGTTTAACGTTACGCTACCGTCTCACTCGAGTATGACTTTAGAATGCAGCACTGAAAGACAAAGGATTTTGAGTAGGCCGATGCTGTATCTTACATCGTCAAAGCTGAACTGTGGTTGTGGTACAAATTACTGAAAATAAATTAGTGTCAAAATGTCTGCAGAAATAATCAAAAAAGTCACAGGTCAGAGTTTTCATTTTATTCCTGTTAACTTATCTGCAACGAAAACAAGATATCTACCTTTATGCCTGTGAGACAAGTATTTTTATAACTGGTCCAGTGATAGCCCACTTAGCCTCGTCGGGTAGACACACATATCCGGCCATAATGGTTCGGGTTATGTACTTACATCAAGGAAAGCGTCAGTAAACATTCTGATGACTCCGATATTAAGGCGAAATCAAAATTTTCGAAGTGATTGACTTTCAGTTCGTAAAAGCGAACATTAACGATTGTTCGTTGAATTATTTCATAAAAATCCTCTTCGTTGTCTCATCTCCACTATCATTGCATTGTGTAATAACGGTTGAGTTAATTGTTAGATTTTCGACTGATTTCCTCATATCATCAGTGAAAAATTTGACCAACAATAAGAAGGCAGCCAAAGCTACCATACGGTGCGACCTATGCGATCATTGTAAACCCTTCTTAGTTCACTGGAATATGGGAGGCAAAGATTTTCTTTTTCTTGCCAGAAGAACTGCTAAAATTTGATGACCCCGAAAATGCCGATACTTCATATACTACTGAATGTTTGACAGTAGGCACGTGATATTTCCGCATAGTTGAAGTGTTTACACCTTGAATCTAAACTGGAAAGATATGATCCAAATTCGTCTATTGTGAATTTTAACAATACAGTATTTATTCGTCTTATCAATTTGACGATCCCTTTAGGGCCATTGATGGTAACAAGTCTCCGCATTCATGGTTTGTATCAAATTTGCTAGTGCTTTGTATTTGATTTCACTGAATTTTGCTGTGTAAAATGTAACTAAGATAAAACTCGATCAGGATTAGATAGGAGAGAATTTCATAGATTTTTGAATGTTAATATAATGTTTAACATATGAAGGGGTCTATATTGAGTTAGTAAAGCCTCCGTACACACTCGGGTCTATTAAATGTCTTTTCCTGGAAAATCAAGTGTTCCACTTTTTGTCTGTACCAATGCGATCATAAGATGCACCAAGCGAAAACGCCCACAGAAGTCTTAGTTATAAAATGCCCCATTTACTGGAAGGTATCCAATTTTTAACGAACGTTTTGATAGAAAATCTGTTCAAAGTGGTCCGTCATATAATTCACTCACACAGTTAAGTGTTTTCAATTAATTATTCTCCTCAGTATCCGATTTTAAGTAAAATCGAGGGTCTACAAATGCAGTGTTATCAGGAGGTGGAGTTGTACAAAGTTGGTCAAGTTTTTCACACCGTTCATCACATTATGAACGATACTCGCCTGATACGGAAATGCAGCAGTATGGGTCAACCCACCATCATTTTAACGGGACATGTGCTTACGCATTGTCTGTAAAATCTCGGCATAGAAACGGTCAACCTGAAATAACAAATAACAGTCGTAATGGCAATCACACTTTCACTCAGGCTCTTCGACTTTCAGCCAGCAAGATAGCAATACATTGCAGATGTGGTATGTTAGGGCTGTTCTACTGTCACTATCGGTCGATTGCTTGGAATAATTGTTGCCGTCAAACACGATAGAGACACACTGCCAGCTGGTCAGTGAGCTCATACGTACAAGCACAACGAGGACGTCACTGTCAACGAGTCAATGAATGGCGAGTGGTTAGGTGGGCGATACAAAGGAAGCGGCGAATATGTTCTTTCTTGACTAACATGGTGAATAAAGCCAAGCCTGGCCGAATTATTGGACCTACATTACAAGGGGAATTTGTTACAGGCCGTCTACTAAGTTTATAGGTTTCACTACGAAGACAACTATGTAACCACATCGATGCCCGAAGATCAATGATAGTTCAGTTTGGTGTGTAAAGACGTTAGCAATGCCACGGGGGAATTCAGATCAACTTGATAGGAGATTTTGCTTGCTGATGTGAAGAATTACGGTGGCCAGGTTCATGGTTTATTTATGGTACGTTCAACAGTGTCCGCGTGCTGTGACATGCTACCATTTACTAGTGGAAGCTTCAGGTTACAATTTGCTGGCGTGTTCTGTTGCCGGGTTTTGTCTATCCCAGAATGTCTTCAATTTTGCCCACAGAATGACTTTTGTAAGACGCAGCTAACGGAATTAACAATTTGCAGTTAATTGTGCCAATGTCTTCAAGCATGTGGTTAAGGAGCACGTGTGATGCTCTCTAGAAAAGACACTCAGGTCCGAAGTCATCTCAAAATGTTGAGTAATCGTAGAAGGCGATGGTGGTTTGATCGTTTGTTCGTTGCAGCATAACGAAAAATTGAACCGTCTGTATATTTTGACATTAAGCTTTCTGTTTAGCCACATACTACCACCCCCTCATGGAAGGTCATCCGGTTGGACTTGTGACCAGGCATAATCCTGTCTTTTATTGACTGCCTACTACTGAACAGGAGAGTGTAATTTAGAAAACGTGATTCGACGATGGACGTGAGGATATCAGAAAGGAAATGTTGTATCATTCACCGAGTCCTCGTAATCTTTATTAAGGAAGTGATCTTAAAATAACAAGTACACCTGTTAAACTTACTGGTGAATGTCTGGGAATTGGATCGCACCAACCCTGCTAATTCATGTGATCTTGTCTGTAGTTACCGATCTCAGAATCGACAACCACAGCCTCTTATTTATTATCCACAATTAAAGAAAGCTGTCATAAACACATTGTTGTCATTACCATATAAACAAAGTGTCCTAAAATGTCACACCCCTGGAGTAACCGAAAAGATTTTATAACTGAGTGAGCAATAAGTTCAATAATAATTATCATCCAGACTGTTGATGGATAGAAAAAATATCTGAGCCAGGTAAGTAGACATTTGTGGTGAGTGGGTATCGTTCCAGTAGAACTCTATTTTTAGGTAGTCGAACGACCTGATCAAGGTTAACCACAGAAGGTTCATGCATTTTGTTTCTGGTCTTGTGTTCCAATACTCTGCTCATAACACGAAATTCGGTCATCAGTTCTATAAAGCAATAGGATGTTGTCTGTGCAGAATGGATCCATTCATCCTGAGCTAACGCAGCAGCCGTATGGTTGTGGCAAATCCAACTTGTATTGAGCATGAATATACAAATTATCGTCTTATTCGGCAGACTTGCGATGAAAATATGCTAGCAAAACCGCTATCAATTTCATATGAGGTCACAATAGGTTAGTTCACTTGACATATAAACATGTGTATCTTTGGAGTAGAATTTAAGAAACCGAACCACATAGTTTACTTTTAATTCACATCACCGGTTGTTAGCCTTAATGCAACAATACGTAATATGTTTTTGATGTTTCATCATTCACACCGTGATCAGTGGTTTTAGTGACATCAGGTTCACCCTACTTGGGTTTCACACAGTCTTCATCTGAGAGTTGAATAATCAAATCGCTCACATTCGGTTTAGGTCGCCTACGACATCTATAGTTTCTGGTGACATGTACTTTCAGCAGGAATGATAAGTGCAGATTCTGGTAAAATAGGTTTGGCTATAGTGAATTTCCATGTCACCGGATCGACGTTGCATAGCTTCTGTTCGTGCCGGTAGCGTTCTCCAGTACAACATATCAACGGTGCTAGCTTAGGTTTGCGTGTTTGTTTACCTGACAAATCATGTTGTTGACCCAACAGACCACGAAAGTCACATGCAATAGTATATGTCAAAAATTACCAACCACCCCTATTGTCACATATGGCATCTAATTATCCTAACAAACTTCCTGATGTTACGCATATTATTTCTCCGTCGTAGACATACATAATGTTTAGGATAAGCATATATGATCAAAACAATTCGAAATCATGTATGGTTTTTTCTATTTCTCTCCCACTGGCTATCGAAGCTTATCTTTCCTTTTCTGGGAAAGTCACGCGCAATGAGATACTAGGTTCGGGTCAGTATGACTGTAACATGTGCCTATAACGATGACCAGGTTCAATGTTTGTTACGTTCAACACTGGATGTATGCCGTGGATCACCACATCCCGCTGGCACGAACTTCACTTATCAAGCTGTCGACGTGTTCTGCAATCGGGTTGTGTTTTTTAATCAGTAAGCCTGCACAGACGGTCGAACTGTATGCGCAGTGGGACAAGCACAATCTGGTCACAGAACCGTGCCCCGCTGAAGCTCATATACACGCCTGTTTCACGGCCTTTAAGTTAACTGAGTGATTTTTGTCAGCTGATCTGACCGAGGAGAAACGAATGACTGCGGTCTTGCGCAGCTGAGTAGCTGGCAGCCCAAAATGAGGTCACTGATATCACATGCTGACGCAAGCATGCCTTTGTTGGTGGGTCATCTGGAAAAGCGCCAGGACAATGAGTCGGATGACCGACAAAACCTTTACCGTATCAATACTCATCAGTATGATCTTAATGTTTGGGTCAAGGTTAGTGCTTCAGCAAGTATCCTAAGACATGCCAACCAAGAAAACAACAAACATATTTATCCAAAGGAGAAGGGACTGACAAACAAGATAGTCCTACGCGACAAAACGGTGCCCAATTATTTCCGGCGCTAGTGAATTTAATGAACGTGATAACGAGAGGGAGGTAAAACGTGTCTGATCGGACGGTGAGCAGCAAGTCCCTCCAAAAGGTCTGAGTGAAGGTGGTGGACTAAACAGGTATCTTCTCTTTTGATCAGCATTGATTGTATCGGTAACCACTCTCTGTTTAAACTCCACAGAATTTAAATACGGTAAATCGTAATAAATACAGCGCACCAACGGGTCACCCACCAATGTATGCCCATTGGCCCCAATTGACCATATACTGCTCATCCCTAAAAGTCTAACAGATCACACAACGAATCTGCCTGTTTACAAGTTGAAAAAGATGGCAAACTTTCCATCACTTCTGCCCCTGTGATTCTTGATTAAGACCGATAAAAACAAAATTACGTTCCAGAGTACATTCAAATACCTTTTGAGATGGAGCCTGTTGCATCACTCCGAAGAGTTTGGGTTTTTATTGCGTCTTGTGCGTTCTCAAGTGTACCTGTCAGTATAGCAGTTGAAGTTGTTTGCCACTCATCCTGTTTTTATGAATCACTTCCAGTCACCATAAGATTATTGGCGTGTCTCAGAAATACAAAGTCAATATCCAAGCTTACTGGTATTGCGCTCACCCCATCGGCATTCACATCAATTTTCCCAACCTCCTCTTGAGGTGGTCGGTCGTCTGTAGAAACATAGTGCAAGATATCATCACAATCTTGTTTAGTTGGCGCCGTCACAAATGACTGTAACCAGCCAATCGATACCTTAATCTGTTCAGCTTACAGTAGATCAAAAGATTTATTGCCTTGGGACATATACTGCTTTCCATAGCAAGAACTTTGTCACGTTTACCAATCACTCATGTGAACCATTGAAGTGGTACTTTGTTAACATCAATCAGTGTTGATCAATCCGGAACTGATTTCTCTCAGTGGTGTTTTATTGCACATTTTCTACATAATTAATCCTTCATTCATAACTGTGTTCTGGACTCTCTTGCAGGACGTCGAACAATATGGCCACAGAGCCCTGTGTAGCTTGTGGTTCAGAAAGTCTCTCAAGAATGCTCGCTTTGTCACCGATTGTCAACCAGTTTTTCAAGATCATAACTGATGATTCATGTAGCCTGAATTTTTGGATTATTTGCTGAATTTGTGTACATAGTCATACACAGCAGACTGTAACAGTGATAGAGACAATTGTTGTAGGCGTGGACATAGCCACTGACAATCCGTACGTCTGGACGGGAATAGTTTAGGTATGCTTGGTAGTTATAGGTCTGTTGCTCCCTATCGTCATGCTGGTGGCAAAGTGACTCTACATTCTTGTAAAAGAGGAATGCCGGAACACATTGCCATGTTCTACTTCTCAAGCCTCTACACACTAATCATGCAAGATGCAGACAAAGGCGTAGGATGGAACTCATTCAAGTGAAATATAGAACATTTTGAAAGATGCGACGATTGGCAGAAACGAAATTCAGGAAGGTCGATAATATGCACATATAATGGCCTGCAATGTTAGCTTAGAAAGCAATCTGGAAGTTTGCAGTGTTGGCTGTCCCTCGCATCTATCTCCATGTCTTTATCCATTCGCCCACTGATTACTAAGGATTACAGGATTAAAACAGAATCGGTTATTTGCAATCTGTCTACGTTAGTTCATTGATGTTGTATTGTACAGTTGTTGAGTCAAATTCGAAAATTAACCTCTGTCCAGCGGAACAAGGAATACTCGTTATAGTCTGTGTAGGCCAGGTATCATTATGCAGTGGTAACAGGACATGGAATCCAAAGATCCTTGTGTAAATAAGTATTATCATCCGGTATATGAATGACCACTTCGCTTCCTTCGTAGGATCCCACTGCCCAAGAAACGTTGATGCGTTCCCAACTGATTTGTGCATGAGACAAAGTGCAAAACATTCCATTCCCATCTGCTAAGATGACAATCATAGTCGTGGTGACGTTGAAAGCCAGCAAACACTATGGATATAGAATCTAGCAGTTACGTGTAGGTTAAATATGTCAACAGTCTACTATTTACAGTAGTCAGTTTCTAAAACAGTTGCACCAGTTAAAAATTAAAACTCAATCATCGCTTTTTCAAAACCATCATAAGTTTCAGCAATACATTTTAATTACGGAATTGTTGATTTACAGGACATCTGACTGTAAAAATTCTGAGCTTCAGCTGAAGTAAAACCGACAACAGAAACTGTGTGACCAAACATGACAAGTACTCTACTAGCTGAAATTATCAAAGTTTTCACAAATGAGATATTTCTAATTCTCCATTGTCAGAGGGATAGGACATAGATCAGATACGAGCGTATCTCATGTCCTTATGATGAATTGTGTCAACTATGATGGCATTAATTCAATCAAATAATCGATGTACATATAGTGGATAAACAGCCAGGCGAACTCATGTTAGAAAGTTGCGAACAAACCAGCTGTAAAACGTGGATCAAACCAAATAGGTGATAGTTGTAATAAATTCATGCTTTACCGTGGTAGCTTCTGACTGGTGTGATGAATAGCATATAGGTTAGAAGTGTGATACTGAACCAAAGAATATTGTCAAATGTGAAGCACATTATGTTGTCTCGCAAAATATCAACATTATCCCTTCAGGTTTGTGACATCCTATTTTAAAATTTTCAATATACCTGTCCCAACGCTTATTTTATGGAGATGTTCCACAGAGTCGCCGTGGCAACTAGAACCATGCGAAGAGCATTTAAAGTAACCATCATCATCATCATCATCATCATCATCATCATCATCATCATCATCATCATCATCATCATCATCATCATCATCATCATCATCATC
>JTDE01000599.1:0-38538 GCA_014338405.1 Paragonimus skrjabini miyazakii
GTTCTGAAGTTCTGAAGTTCTGAGGTTCCAACGATAGTCCTGTGAAAAGAGACAATAGAAACAAGCGTCAGCCAAAGGCCCAATAAGACATGCGCACTACTTACACAATCGAAAACAAAAGTGGCGCCCAAAACACGGCAGCACAATAACGAGAAGGTGATTTTTAATTATTGGTCAGTTAAAACAAACAGATATGAGGCCATGACGCAGATTTCGACGATTTCAATTTCTGCATCAGCTACCAAGCCATTAAAACGATTTATTTCAGGAAAATAATTTTCCCGAACACGATGGCTCGGGAACTCACGTTCTACGACTAGCATTCATGTTTGGTTACTATTAACGGGGTATGTATAATGGTACAACGTGTTGGCTAGAATTTTCTGGTTCAACTGCAAGTTTTTGACGTAACTATGTACAAAATCTATCCTGCTGGAGGAATAATAAGCTTCGAAACTGAGAAATTCCTCAAACGGTAAAACTGATAGCTTTGATCTGTTCGAAGTGTACGTGGCGTTGTATCATATGATATAGGCTTCCCCTCAGATGTTATCAGATTAAACCAGATGTTAAAATGTTATTAGGTCCGTTTCAAGGATGTCGTCTGTAGCAGACAGAGTTTGAAAATAGACATGACGTTCCTTAATGTCAGGAAAGTTTCTAAGCTTCGTTTGAACTGATGTATATTCCTACTGGCTCTAATGGCATGTAGGAGTTTGTTTCAAATGTACGAATATTTCATCAGGAGAAAAAATTTGAACGCAATTTTTTACGGCATTTAAGAGGTGTCAAGGGGAACTCTTTGTTCCTGATGTTGTATTCTGAGTTATGCCGAAAACGAATCGCGAAGCTGACGGTGAATCTTTTGCCATAAACTGGTATATTCATGAGTGCAGGGTTCAGCTTGAGACACCGTAGCCAAAGAGGATCTAGTGCCAGCATCTGATTGCGTTCTCTTTAGTTCAGAGAAGACGGATACCCGAGTAAGCCTTCCGTGAATGCACATTGGAAACTTTCTAGAGCTAGCTTATTAGACTTGCGCAAGTGACTATATGTGAACGTGCAGTATCCAAGTTGGGGTCGTACGCACAGTTTATAGCGGTGTAGTCGAGCTGCAGGAAGGAAGAATGAGTGTTCGATGTACCCAATAGTTCGTCTGGTTTTAACTCATGGAAAATATGTATGTTCATCGAAAATGAATGAGTTTGAGTAACGTATTCCCAGGTCGCGGATTGAGTTGGCAGTTGAAATACCATGACCGTCCGGTTTTATAAAGTCCTCTGGTATATGACAACCGTGTACAACGATGGTAGACTTATTGGCTAAAAATTTCACCAGCCAAGTTTAACACCAAGACTTCGGTGACATGAAGTCCTCCCGTATATTTCCTAAACAAGAATTGAGACCGCCAGTGGGAAAGGTGTAGACAAGTTTTATGTCATCAGCGAATAGGAATAGTTTGCCATGCTTGATAACTTTACATATATCATTTATATACATAAGAAAGAGTAACGGTCCCAGGACGCTTTCTTGAATCATTCCACTGGTGACTAATCTGGGCGTTGAGCTGTTATCTCCTTTTTCATATATTGTCAAACATTTTATGCATTTGCGTAGTAAGGGAGAAATCGTGTGTTTTTTGGTGCTGTGAGTTTAGACTTTTGAGATTATCTTGCTCCTTCGGAGTGAGAATCCTGCATTTACCGCATACATTACGGAGTTTTGATCTTTCCGGGGCTAAGATATTCATACAAAACCTGAAGTGTTCATCAAATACTTTGGTTGCAATACTGAGGTCAGAGGTCAGACGAAACGTGTTCCATTCCAAGGACCTCAACAGAGTGGTGAACATGTTCCAGTTGATGAAGTCTATTCGACAATAACATATTATGTTTGATAGTTTCACAGATTTTAGATCAAACATGAAGTTGCTCGCGTTGTGATCACTCCCTGGAAACTGTTTTAGGACGGATACTATAGCAGAAGTTATACCTGTTGTGAAAATGAGATCTGAAATGGGGTTCACTCTGGTAGGTGCCATAACATGTTGGCGCAATCCGTTCATTTGGATACATGCAAGAAACTCTCATACCATATGGGGTGCTCTGTTGGAAGTGAGCTGATAAAGCTACAGTGATGACGTCCGAGTCTATCAGTTTATACAAAAGTTTAAGATTCAGATTTAGTCTTCGTAACCAGAGTGAGTCAATACCAAGTGTTTGACAACGTTCACTATAGGTTAGTGAGGATGAATACCCTAATAAGCTTCCGGTAAATGATCGTTCGAGATTATTTGAAACAATCCAATCAGATTTGCGTTGGTGGTAGTAAATGAAAGTGTAGTACCCAACTTGATGTCGAGCACACATTTTGTAAACAGCCAGCTTCGCATCCGGTTGACCGAATATCATTTGATACATCTTGTTGCCATTTCAGTTTACGCTACCTGAAAACGCACTTGTTCGGAGAAATTGAGAAGCTTGAATGCCATATTTCTAAATCTTGAACGGATGTGGCGGTGTCAGTATGATGACCATCTAGTGAAACAGAACCATTGGGTACTTGACAATCATAAGTGATAATGTTCGACTTGTTAGCTGAGAACGTCATGAGTCATATTTTACACCACGACTCCGATGATACTGGGTCGTGTCGTATACTTTGTAGACACGAGGCGATGCTACTGGGATGGCGAAATGTGTAAACGATTTTGATATCGCCAGCAAACAGAAAGGGTTTGCTATGTTTAATAACATCGCGTAGGCCATTTACATATATGAGAGAAAGCAACGGTCCCAGAATGCTTGCTTGTATCACCCAACTAGTTACCGGTTTTGGCGTTGAACAGTGCTGTCCCATTTTGACAGTTTGGGTTCGACCTTCAAGAAACGGTCGTGCCTAATGGGATGTAAGTGGCGCAGTGGTAAACATTGCTGCCTCATGAAAAGGGTGGCCGGAGTTCTAGTCCCGAAAGTGACGAGGATATGCGCTATTGACGAGCTCAAATTGGAGCTAAACTCCATTCTAGTGCTTCTTTTCGAAAATGACCGACCAGAAAGTCTATTGGAATACGGCAGCTGTGATCAATTGTGGGCGATGTTCAATCTATATGAAAACCAAAATCCCGTATTACCCATGAGATGTTGAATGTCAGTTGTGAACTGAAAAATGTAGTCCAATATTTGAATTTCTCTTGGAGTATAACGGTTGGTCTTTGTGTTGAAAGAGTAGGAATGCGGTTCGTGGTCCGTCAGGACGGCAAAACGTCCGCCTTGCAACACGTGACGAAAGTGTTTAATTGGAAGAAGTATAGCCAGCAACTCGCGACCGAAGGTACTGCAGCGCACTTACGCTTGGTGAAGTTTGCGGGAGATAAATGACAGACTAGACTTGGCTGCTCACGATCTGTTGCAGAACCGCGCCGACACCTGACCGGGATACATCGGTCCGTAAAGTGAGATCCGAATTATCGTCCACACGTGTGTGTGCCAAAGTAGTTGCTCGTGGTAACGCGTCTTTAGCTGCGACAAATGCTGCCTTAGCCGGGGGGGGGGGGGGTAAAACGGAATGTTTGGGATTACCCCTCAACAAATCAGTAAGGTGTTCTAACAACTCCAAACAGTGAGGGATAAAACGACCGTAGTAATTTACGATGCTTATAATCCGGCGTAAGCTTTTTGGGGATTGTGGTGAAGGATAATCTTTAGGGACAGCTATTTTCTCTGGTAGAGGTTCAATGCCGTCACGAGTGATTCGATGACTCAAACATTCTATGGAGTCTACTCCAAAAACGCACTTCATTGAATTTACGATTACGCTCTGCTGATCAAAGCGTTCGAAAAATGCAGGGAGGTGCGACATGTGTTGATGTTCGTTCTTGCTTGCTACGAGAATGTCATCGATATAGACAAACGCAAAGTGCAGAATATAGAGGTTTTGATCCACGAGCCTCTGAAAGTCTGAGCTGCATTTCGCAACTCAAATGGCATTCGGACGAATTCGTACAGTCCAAATGGGGCAGTGATTGCCGTCTTCACCACGTCTTCTAGGGTCACGAGGATCTGGTGATATGCCCAAACCAGATCAAGCTTCAACAAAATGGTCATACCCTGTAGACCGATGGAGAAATCGTGGATGGGAGGAATTGGGTACCAGCCGGACACGGTAACGTTTGTCAAAGCGCGATAACCGTCCCGCAGACGCCCGTCACCGGGTGAGGCCTTAGGCAACAGATGCAAGAGTTAGGCCTAAGGAGGCGAGACGTGCGCACTGTAAGTGTATTGCTGAGCATAATCAATTCAAACAAGTTGTATTCATTCTGCGAAAAGAAGAGTGGTGTAGATTGAATATATAAATAAAGCGAAGAATGAAAGTGTGTACAATACCTTATACTTTGTGTCGCACATAATTACCTGTCAGGAGTGCGCACATCCCAGCGTGTCTCTTACAAATGCGTCGAGGGACATATATTATTACTATTATTATGAAGTATCAGTTGAGTGTCGATCCTTAGATCAAGAGCGTTCTACCACAGCGAGTTCACCTTATATTGTAGAACAGCCACCGCTGACGTAGGGTGACACCTGTCAACGACCTAAGACAGACAAATGAGCTCGGTTGAGGGACGTGTCCTTCGACGGTTTCACTGAAAACGGCGTGGGGATTCTAAATAGATGCAGCATCCTTGAAGCACACTGGATACTGGAACATATACTGGGCAGTGGTATTGAGCTATAGGCAAGTAAAGTCTTTTTTGACTGGAGTCTCAGAGGTCCGTGTCATACCATACCCCCAGGAACAACATTGTCTAAGCGTTATCAAAGTATGTTAGATCTCGTTAGCTGATGTTATCCTAAGGATTTATGCGTTAGATTTTGTTGACGGAATAACTTTGGGGGTAATTGTGAGGCATTTGTGAGGGTTTAGCGACATTATACAACAGCTTAATTTTTGTATGTGTTTCGTTGTGCAAGTTGACACCTCCTGATGAGGCATCTTTGTTTAGCCGTATTTCCGCTAGCGTAGAAATTCTTCACTATTTCCGTTCCGCGTGCTACACACAGGATGCCTACTGGCTGTACACATTTTTGCTCCTCGGTCGTGACTGTATATGGAGTACTGCGCTGTTCATTGTGTTCTGAGTTATTACCATCGGGTAACTCACCGAATCTGGAGTGAGACTTTGTGGGACAGTATCCACAAACTGGTGAGCCCGACAATAGCATGTCCGCCGGAATTTGGTCCGCTATTTTTATTCTGTGATCCGGCGTATTTTGTCTTCGTATTTTCGTCTCACGCCATTTGGTGCGTCAGTTCCTTGGTATAATTTTTTATATACGGCATTTTATTATTTTTATTAACTATTCAATTTTTGGTTATATAGTAGGTTTGACCGAATGTTCATACTTACTCACCCATTCTACGTCTACCGTTTTTGCATTTTACAAGCTATCAAATGTTTACAACGTCTGGGGAAGATACTAAGCCCCTTGATTTGCATAATGTAGCCGCTGTTGCTTCAACACTTCCTTCATTCCTGAAGATGGATCATTCACCGTGGTTTGTCAGTCTTGAAGCCGAGTTCGTCAACAACCGAATTCCGTCTGACCAGGCGAAGCTCAGTAAGTTACTGTCCAGGCTTCCACAGGAAGTCACAATGCACTTGCGTGACGTCCTCACTCAACTCGCGGGACATCGCTGACACCCTTAAGGAAGCCGGGATCAAGCGGGTAACCCTATCAAAGAGGACCCCCTTACAGCAGATGTTTAGCGGATTACAGCTGAGTGACGAACGCCCCTCTTCTTTCCTCCCTGAAATGCGACAACTTCTCGGTGGCTCTCACATGGACGAGTCACTATCACGAAAGCTGTGGATGCAGAGGCTGCTGGAGACAGTCCAGGCTATTGTGTCCGTAGCTCGCTCACAACCACCATCAGAGGCTGCCAAAATTGCCGATCAAGTGATCGAGCGTTTTCAATCATTTCTACACAATTCCAATGATCCCAGATTAAGTACCATTCCTACGACCCCAGCTGCGGGACGGCCTGTAAGTTCGCACTCAACAGACCTTGCAGAATTCAAGGTCCTATGGGTGGAAGTAACTGCCTTATGCCCAAAGTTAGATAATATGACTATTAGCAATTCCCACGGCGTCGGCGTACCAGCAGGTCGCCCCGTCGACGTAACTCACAGCCCCGTAAATGCTTCTGCTGATACTATGAACGATATGGTATTATAGCCCCTAAATGTACCACCCCTTGCTTTTTTCCCTCACCCATTCGTGAAACCGGACCGCCGACGCGTAATGACGGCGGACGTTGCCGGTGCATCCACCTCTAGTCGTCTTATGTTTGTTCGGGATCTTTCCACAAGGACCGCATTCCTGGTGGACACAGGAGCGCAGGCCAACGTAATCCCACAAACCCCTTCCAAGGCGATACAATCAGGCGATCCTCATCTCCGTGCCGCCAACGGCACCGTTATCAAGACTTCTGGTCAACGTTCGTTTATACCGGACTCAGGTCTCCGACGAAACTTTCGTTGGATTTTCGTTGTCACTGCTGTTCCGTTTTTCATTATCGGTATCGACTTTCTGCGGCATTCCGACTTTTTAGTCGACACGCAACGCCGGAAACTAATAGATGTTGTTACACACTTGAGCATTAATGGCAGTCGTACGACCGTCACAGCCGTTTGCCCTATTTACGTGACACCGGCTGCTCCACCGTCTTTTGCGGAACTTTTCAACAGTTCCCCCGGCTAGTTCAGGCATCGAACGCCATGCCCGCTGGGACTTCAAATATCACACACCACATAAGAATCAAAGGCCCACCCGTATCGGCTAGGCCTCGCAGGTTGGCCCCCGAAAAACTCAAAGTAACCAAGGCACAGTACGAACACATGATCGAACTCGCGTCATTCGCCCTTCCGATAGTTATTGGGCCTCACCACTGCACTTACTTCCCAAGGAATCAGGAAACTGGTGTCCTTGCGGTGACTACTGTGGTTTCAACAGAGTGACAGTCCCTGAGAAATATCCTATTCCACACATGCGGGCAAAAATACCCTCAGTAAAGTTGATTTAGTCCGCGCTTATCATCCAATTTCAGTGGCGGCGGAAGACATACCCAAGACAGCTGTAATTATTCCATCTGGCCCTTTCGAGTTCTTGTGAATGCTATTTATACTAACCAATGCCGCCCAGACTTTTCAGCGCTTTATACACGAAGTCATCCACGGTCTGGACTCCGTTTTTCCTTACCTCGACGACATCATGGTTGCTAGCTCTTCTGAGGAGGAGCATCCGTCGCACCTGCGTAGTTTGTTTGAACGACAGACTAGCTATGGTATTACAGTCAACCTGACGAAACGCGAACTAAGCAAGTCGACTATAGAGTGTCTAGGTAACAGAATTTTAGATGATGGAAACGCTGCCCTACCTTCCAAAATTCAGGCTATTAAGGATTATCCTGAGCGTTCTTCCCTTAAGCAGCTTCGTAGATTCCGTGGCCTGGTAAATTGTTATCGTCGATCCATCCTTCGTTGCGCGCATATAATGCAACCGATGACCCACCTCCTCCGTGAAGGCGATCGTAAACTGTTATTTACTGATTCAGCGCGCACGGCGTTTAGAGAGCTTAAAGAAGCTATATTCAAAATAGCCCTGCTAGCTCATCCTGACCCTAGTGCTCAGTTGTCGATCGCAACCGACGCTTCCGATACCGTCATTGACGCCGTGCTACAACGGTACGTTGAAAGCAGTTGGCAACCCGTCACATTCTTCTCGAAACGGTTGCAACCTGCTGAAACTCGATACAGCACCTTTGAGCGGGAATTGCTAGCCATCTATCTTGCTGTACGCCATTTTTTATTGAAAGTCCACGGTTCACGGTTTACACCGACCATTAACCATTGTTGTTTTCTTTAACTTCATCGTCCGACAGGTATTCCCCCAGGGAAGTCAGGCACCTGGACTATATCTCTCAGTTTACGACAGATATATGGCATATTTCGGGCGTCTTCAATCCTGTCGCTGATGCCCTGTCACAAGTATACCAGGTAAGCAACTCTACGCCCATTCCTCTTGATTTGGCTGCCATGAACACTGCGCAAACAGGTGACCTCGAGATAGAGTAAATCCGCCAAGGTAGCTCTCTCTAAATACGTCCTGTTCCATTAACTTTCTCTGAGGGTACCATCCTATGCGATGTTTCACAGTGTGCAGTGTCCAAAGCACTGCACAACCCAACGCACCCTGGCATACTTGCTTCAGTGAAGCTTATCAATGAACGCTTGTATGGTCTAAAGTGAACCACGACGTCCGAAATTGGGCTCGTTGCTGTTTGGTATGCCAACGTTCTAAGGTTTATAGGTATACTAATAGCCCCATCAGTGTCTTCTTGGCACCTGCTGAACGTCTTCATCACGTGCACGTCAACCGCGTTGAACCGCTACCACCTTCCGACGGTTTCACATTCCTCCTGACTTGTGTCAACCGTGTTACTAGGTGGCCGGTGGCAATCCTACTTCCCGATCGCGCTTCCAAAACGGCGGCTTGAGCCTTTTCTGGAACGTTGGGTAGCCCGAATTAGTTGTCCCACCTTGATGACTAATGACTGTGGTTCTCATTTCGAGGGATCTTTCACAGATCTCCTTAATACCATTGGGTGCAAACATGTACGCACTACTGCCTATTATCCGGAATCCAACGGGATGATGGAACGTTTTCACTCTCATTGCGCAGTCGAACACTTCCTGGCAAGAGGCTTCACTGTTTGTTTTTCCTGGGTCGCGGAATACCGTGAAGATTGACTTGAAGGCCGCACCAGCTCAATTTGTCTATGGTTGCACCCTACGATTGCCCAACGAACTAGTGTCTACTTCGGCAGCCAAAACTGTCGATTATAGAAAGTATGTAGCACGCCTGGCGAATCACATGCGACAGTTACGTCCAGTGCAACCACAAGAGCGGTCGTCACCCGTGCATTTGCAAGAGAAGCCTTCTTTTTGCTCTCACGTCTTCATACGCGCAGACGGCTCACGCAAACATCTGAAGCCGTCGTATATAGGCACTTTTCGCGTGTGACAACTGGGCAAAAAGCCTTTCACCATCGAGCCCGATGGCAAACGCGAGGTCGTTCCAGTTGATCAAGTTAAACCCGCGTTCATTGAAGAAGATGAGCCTAGAGTCGCGCCTACACCTGCAACCCTGTCGTTTCATTCCGAACCTACGTCAAACGCACCTGATTGCCGCTCCACACCTACCCCGTACCGCATGACCGGCACGGTAGATGCGTACAAAAACCTGTAAGGTTCGCTGAGTACATTAGTGTTTTCTACATATTAAATGCTCATTTATCAGAACTGTCCTGTTACCGTTATTTAATGTCTTTTATCGGCATATACTAACACGTTTTCTCCGAGTTCTTTTTAAGCGTGATTTTAGAACAACTGGTTTGTAATGTGAATTGACAAATTGAAAGATATCAGATCTCCAGCGGTCTGCTGATACCGAACGTTCCCTCAACACGGTGAGCTCGATTTTCTACCTGGCACATGTATTTCACCGATCGTTCAGTGTTAGATCACCTGGACTTGGTGCAATAGAGAGACAGCTCCTGAAGACTATCGTTCAGCACTGGGTAAACCTACCTCTGTTTTCCTCACTTGTGAGTTTCTTGGGGTTGGTTAGTCCGCCTTGATAGATATTCACCGAAGACCAAATAATTTAAATACTCTAAACAACGGACTCAATCAGCGCACCGTCAGTCCACGACCGACCATCTTATGCACTTTTCCCTTTATTATTCTCTTGTGTTTCCTGCTTGCTGGCCACTTACCCAGCAATGGACATTACCTTTATTGGTCATCTCATTTTTGCATGCCATATTGTGTAACGAAGGCTCTTGTTTACCTTAGTAGCCTTCTGGGGAGAAGCTCTGTAGCAACCTCTTAGAACAGCTTGGTATTTTGTTGTACAATTTGACACCTCCTGATGAGGCATCTTTGTTTAGCCGTATTTCCGCTGGCGTAGAAATTCGTCACTATTTCCGTTCCGCGCGCTACACGCAGGACGCCTATTGGCTGTACACTTTCTTGCTTCTCGGTCGTGACTATATATGGAGTACTGCGCTGTTCATTGTGTTCTGAGTTATTACCATCGGGTAACTCATCGAATCTGGAGTGAGACATTGTGGGAGAGTTCTCCCAAACAGGTTGAATGATCTTGAAGAATGGAGTAATAGATGGCTGGTTAGAAAAAGGACCATCATTCGCTGCGAGCAATCGGTTGCACGGTTGAAGAAAGTGACATTCAGTACATATCAGGCTCCCTACGGCAGGCGCGCACATAATCATGCGTACCGAACAATTGAGCGGGCGATCGTGGTTACAGCCAGGTTACTTAAAAGAGCCACACGTTCTGTGTTCTCTACACACATTGCAAGGTGACTGCTGATCAACCTGTCATTGTCCTGTCGAAAAAAGAAGTCATTTGAGAGGGGTAAAGGAACATCGAAAAGTTTAGCCATTGCTTGATGTAAATGGCTTCGGAAAATGTGCAGAAGATTTTTATAGGACGAGGGGCGGCAGAAAACCACGGGCTTTGGCAGAGGAATGGACGGATATCTGAATAAAACTTCGTTAATAGCCAATTTCGACGAAATTGCGCAAATTTGTCGAATTGTCCAACCAGTACGAGTTTTTGAGTTTTTTTCCGGATTTAAGAATGTGTAGTGGACAAGTGGGTATGCGCTAGACCCTCGTCCACTAACAATTTAGAACGCCTTTCCTGAAGAGCAATCGAAACGTAGTCCCAACAGGCACTGAACTAGAGAACACAACAGGGTTTGGAAACAAACCGTATATTTCCAGCAATGTTTGGAAATATGATAAGTAGTTAACTCTAGTCTTATCTGGGACCAACGGCAGCAACCAAGAGGAGAAAGGAATGAAGCGCGAAGTGGGTCACAGCCCGCTCGGCGGCACTCAAAAGCGCGCCAGGCGATAAGTGCGTGGAACCTTCGAGTGCGTTAAACAACGCTCGAAAAGGTTCGGGTTAAACGACCTTGAAGAATAGAATAATGGATGAGTCGTTAGGAAAAGAGCAAGCATTCGCTGCAGAAAGTGGCACTGAGTTTATATCAGACCTCCTATTGCAGGCATACAAAGAATCATGCGTACAGAACAAACAAGCAGGAAAACATGGTTGCAGCCGGGATCCTTAGAGAAGCCACACGATCCCTGATCAATACAAATGAAAAACACATTTTCTTGATCAATTGGAGAGTGTAAAATTATTACACGAGCTATAATTTGTAACTTTCTCGCAAACCGTTCATGTAACCTTACTAACTCTGTGCTACGACCTTGGAATAGGGCAAGTTTCACTGCTGCATATTTTTAGAGCGAAACTTTTGGAGCAAACGAACCGTTTTATTTCTTGGTGCTTGCGACAAAGCTTCGTGGAAAACAGTTCGTTTCCCTATTATCACGCCTGTTTCGCTGACAGATTCCACATTCGCTGTGTTGTGTACGTATTAGTATTCTTCTGTATCACCTGTAATTACCTGCAATAACAGCGCTCACTCGAGAGTACTTTCTGGGTTAGAAAATATACATGATTATTATGCGAAAATTTCATTGTAGGTTGGTTGAAATCTCTCCTCATAAGAATATGGCAATAATCTGGCAATGGCATCTTTTCAATTTGAATATTCATCAGTTTGTCATTATGAATATCAAAATATATTGGGCGATGGTGTGCACTGATCAACAAGTTGTCCGGATTAGTTAGTCTTAAGCAGCATCTAATGCATCGTAGTTGTCCAAATAACACAGACAGGTTATTTGGAGCGTGTTCGGTAAAGTGCGTACACATTTATTGCCATTTAAACTGAAGGTTCTTCTGCAAGAAATACAGCCAGGTTATCAATTTGCTACTAGCAGTTTACATGGGATAGAGATCCAGGGTTAAGCAGTTCCAATTTGGATACCCCCGTGCGGTACCGGAGTCAATTTAGTTTGCTCGACGTCAATCAAAAGTTGAGAAATAGAATATGAGCGTCTCACATTGTCAATGACCCAACAGTACTGGACGTCTGGTGACTCTTCGAGCTGCGCTTAGTCTACTCGCAACGTCTGTTAATAACCTGGATCATAAACCACCGCATCTGCGATGCAGCGAGCGGCCACAAATTCTGAGACCTCCGAGCAACTGATTCGAATCCAAAAAGGAAGACGGTCGAAGGGTGAGATTTCAGCTAAAAAGGTGCTTATGTTCAAGAGAAATATTGCAAGACCAAATGTAAGAAAATAACTAACAGACCTCCATATTGAATCCACCAAATTTACAAGTTCCGATACCAAGTATTTGCGTGAACACAACGAAGGACAACAGTCACGTTATGACGGAGCGATAAAGCGCAACAGAAAACTAAGGTGCACATACACACAAGTCGAGCAGTCGGGAGTAAGGATGGACGAGCATCGCGAGAACAACCTTCTACCAGTGAACGATATCAAGCTTTAGTGATACATCAAGATTAAAGCTCGTGGCAAGAGTAATTTATCGCGCGTGTAATTCGAAATGTTGTGTCATTTTTCTGTAAGGAAGGTCCGCAATCACTACTAGGATTTAGAATGTAAGAATAAGAACCATGAACGAGAGGCAGGGGGCTTGGTCACCGACTTTCTGTCAAACACATGGCGGTCGTCAAACACTCAACTCAGGCACTCATTTTGACAAGTTATACTAAGCAAAGAAACTACCTGCTCAACTGGCTATGGTTTGATCCTCGTTGATTCGACTGTATCCAATGCTGATTTTATTATCAACAGGATTAAATTCCGTTGTCGGATAAAATGAGATGTACCAGGAGACAATTGAACGAACAACAACTAATCCACCCTGAAATTTCCATTTATCTGCTGTCCCTCCGGACAACGTGAGGGTGGTGTAGAGGCGTTCCAAGACAACAGTTACAATATCCTTAGAGTTGCTCGTAACCGTGACAAATAGGGGGCATTCATATTCTGGGGCTGAAGGCCAAGATATGCGGAAGATGTGGTAAACCAGTGACTTCCAGCCTCTAAAATATACATGGGAACTCCACTGACATAGGTTCTATTTCAGGTCATCAAAGGATAAACAGGAGCACCGCCAATTACAATTTGCTGTTTGAGGGACTCTGCCCATTGGATATACCGATGTAGAAAAACACTAGTATGTGCCCGAACCCCCATAGCAGTCAGAACAATTGACTCGGTCACTTTTAATCGTTCTATTCTACAACAAGGCGAAAGTTGTCTGTCGGGTCATGGCCGCTGTTCCTAACTCATCGAGTAAGGAGGATCAGACGGGCGGAACTAACTATTATAATGGGATAAAAACATTTCATGGTTTCTGGCCGTGCTCACCTCTGAAGTTTAGTCAATTTTCGTAGCATTCTGGAACGTCTTGAACGATTGTGAAGTGGTTATGGACTAAAAATTATGGCTCTGTGAGATCCAGAGTGGCGGTATTGTTTGACTCCCTCCGGACATTTTTGTAATGTTAGCGTGCTTCTTGGCCACAAATAGTGCACATGAATAAAAAACGGCAACTGCTTTGCCAAAGCGGCATCAGATGGTTGATAAACACACTTGGTCTCGCATAGTGTTGCGCTTTTTGATCGTTCAAAAAAAAGATACATGTGAAGATGTTACCTTTGATAACAAATACTGACCAACACCGTTCATAAGTAGCACATTGTTTCGTAACATCTGTCGGAACCAAATGAATCAAAAATTCTTGTGAGGCGTTACCAAGGTGATTGGACCGACAAGAAAATTCGTATCTTCCGAATGGCCCTGTAACTTACTTCGCAAACTTCGTCTGATGGCTGTGTTTGTCCATTTAACGTGACGGCCGGCCTTCAACCATATACGACCAAAACGCCGCGTTGTCCGTTGAAGTACCAATCTAGTAAATACAAAGAATCAAATAGGTGATTGGCGAAACACACAATAAAGCCGCTAAATGGTAAGTTTAGTGTGGGAATATGCAAACTAAAACCATAAACAAGCATAGTCAAGATGCGCGTTAGTTAAAACCTTTGATATATAGGCTGGTATACCTTTATGGCAAAATCTAGTAAACCCGCATCACGTGAATTTCTTTATCGTCCGCATTAGATGAAGCTACTCAAGAAAGTGTGAAGGTGGAAGGCGCGGTTCAACATTTATTCAGTGGCACCCTGCATTCTATTGAAAATGGTTTTATCAAAATCATAGTGTCCATGGGTGGGTTGCCCACACATTCCGATCATGAGTTGAATAGTGGCATAACCGCGAGTAATCCTTGGTCGTTGTTAAATAGTTGTTTTAACTTCCTAGTATAGTGCAAATTCAGTCGACAGTTGTGCTTGTTTTTCAAACATTCGTTTAGTCCTGTATGCGATGAGAAATCAGATAAATCCCGAGGGAAGCACGATCCACTGATACTACTGAAGCCAAAAATCATCCACAATACTGGGTCATCTAGGCCATAGTTTGCATGTGGTCGGCTAAAGCTTTAGTGAGGAACAGGTTCCTAAGCGGTCTGCGCGAATGATGGAGCTCACAGATGCGGGCAACATAGATACAGCCGTGCAAAATTTGTTTTCGATTGGTTAAGAAAGCCCTCACCGATCAGCATACAATTGTTCACAACATCTTCATATAGCTGGAGTTTTCCAGCATCGAGTAACCTTCTTGTATCAGCGTGCCAGTGATGCGTAGAGCCAAAAATCACTTGAAAGGATTCCGTACGAAGGGGTCTACTGTAATCCTTTTGGGCTAACATACGTGGACAGAACACCAGGTTCTACCGTATAGTTAATGAGTTGTACGGTGAGGGCCATCAACTATGGCGTAAAGATTCTCAGTCACTCATGCGTTTCTTAATTGCACTTGTCGCCGAACCGTGCAATACGAACTCAAGGAGGCCTGTGTTTGGAGTGGTAGTAGACGCAAGGCAGCGCAAAATATGATTTTAATAAGTAATAACCGTGTAAACATTAGCCAACGTTTGAGCCCTTAACTGTTCACGTAGATTATTCCACAATCGTTCCCATCGCTCTGAAGCTCCCTCAATCTTCTGAAATTGACCCTGTTCTCTAGTTTGTCCACTTGGAGGCAGCGTTTACAACGAGAGAAAGTTGTCCAATGAAACGAAACTGTCACCTGTCGGCTGCGCTTTTTACCGAACCTTAAAGTACATAATCATTAGTCCAACCGCAACCTTTGAATTGATGTTATCGCTGCAAACCTTTTACGACCTTAAGCTGGACGATGAACGCAGCACAGCCTCCCTCACATAGGTACAATAACCGGGTGGCCCACATACTGAAAGTTGCCTTCCCCCAGGAAAGCTGGCGCCAAAAATTACCAGAGGTAGCTCAAGCAGCGGTCTCTGCTGCTTTATCACAAAATCTCATGAAGACAACAAAAATGGCCGTAAAAGTTAAGTATCGCTCCAACTACTTGGATACAAGAATGTTCCCATTTTTACCCAAGGTTTAACCAAAAAATCGCAGTTTTGTGGCATTCTTCGAAAGAATCCTTTTACCCTTTACAGGGATCGTCAACCTAAATAACGCACAACATAGTCAAAACTTGCTTCTTGGCATCGTTAACACTTTGATAACTGGATCAAAAATGCCCCAAGCTTTGCAATAAAGGATCATCATGGAGAGGCAGACTTAGCGGTCACCATCTTATAGCACACCTAACATGCGACAGTACCGTCTGCACAGACGACTACTGTTGTTATATTTCTGTGAGTCAGATAAAACTGGCACCATGTATTTGATTGGTACCGAAGAGCTGATTAACATCGTACTGTATGTAAAGAAAATATCACGACCACCAGGTCCCTAGATTCATGCTGACAATGATTTCACCGGAACAATAAAGAGTAGAACACGTCGAAAGTTAACATGGATTCGCAACGGACATCCCGATGGGTATTCATTGTCTCCATCTTAAAGTTCGCCGCAATCGGTTTTAAGTTTCTCCGGCATTTTGACCGTTTGGTTGATAGGAAATGTTATACCTTGTCGACTTCAAAAATACGTCAAGCGCACCTGACAGGCAGGCACCAGTTGCAGTCCAAACACTGAGGAGTGCTTAATCTATGGCTTCTACCTCAATTTATGGAGTCCTTCTTTGAGTTTTTGCAAACCGTCTGCGCATCAGACGTCACCTTGTTAGTGGTTCCTGTTGTCACACTACATCCGCGCCAGAGGACCCCGGTGTCATTCTGGTTGACCCCAAAAATCTAAAACTCCCTCATACAGGATTTGAATAACTAGTCAAATTTAAAAAACTACGCCCTTTAGACTGCCCATGGGTCTCGCCGTCAAATTTACCCTGGAAATGTCAGGTGAATGGCAGCTTACACTGGTAACCGCAGTTTCAAAAATTAGCCGTCCCAGATAAACATTCAGTTCCCCACCTGCACAATTTTTAGATGTCATCTTGACCGAACACACTGGTATCCCATCGACACATTCCTGTCCATGTCTGCATTATTAACCGTATTGACACGTCGTATATTTGATACCTACACGCAGATCAACGTTTCATGACTTTTTACCCCACATTCTGAACGGTTACGTGACCTCCATAAATAGCTGTGTTTATTAATCGTGCATCCAACACGACTGGCAGATCCAGTTCGTTCGAAACAGCTGGTGCCTGTAGCATCCTGCCTCGCAACTTCTCACTCACCCACACATGGACACATAAATCCCGCTCTTGGTTTGAGACTATTATCGATCACAAACACTGTAAAATCAGAAAACCATCAGGCCCTGTTACACATGTTCATGTTATTAGAGACTTAGAACGGTTGTGACACAATACATCGTAATACAACAAGTCATGCCCGTGCTGGGTCGCACAACCCAAGCGATACACGGTCATACTGAGAGGATTTTGACTCCAGAGTTAGTACAACTTCACACAACAAAGGAACTAAATGTCAAAGATTACGCACATATCAACCGTTTCCTCCGCCACTCCCCTCGATTGTCAGTTTGTCCAACGAGTGATCCATCGCAACCATTTCTAAAGTGCTATCAGGATTTCGGTAATTCTCAAACATTTTCGTTATTTAGTTTGCTATTCGTTTACATATGGCACACTGCTAATCACGTGCTGTTTATGTGTATTTTTATTGGCGTTACTATCTTGTGATTATAAGTAACTTTCGCGCCATCCGGTCCGACGAACTGCTTCGTATAAAAACCATCATCACCCAGACAGATTTGGTGCAAAAGTCTGCATCCAGATTTCAGCGGCCATAAACAGTGGACAGAAAAAATCGCAGTCATTCAGTGGATTTAGTTGCTATACATAGCTAAGTTACAAATAGGAAGCAAACAGGAGATGAAAGCAAAGGGAATTGGCTCCTAACAGTTAGTAAAGGCACCTAGGTCTGGAGATTTTCTGCCTGTAGTAAGAACCCATTTGATTCACCGCTTATTTAAACTCCAGCACAACATACATTCCAATAATGGACCAAACCACAGTCGCTGTGAGATACAAAATCAAATTTTAACAAACTGTTGCAATGTTATGTTGCTCCCTATCCACCAATTTCCTTGTCCTGCACTACAACAATCAGCAAAAGGATTGTGGCTTTGCATGTACGATTGAAGTCAACCAGTGAAAGTCTCCAGTATACTAATACCAAGGTACGTCTATAAGTAAGCGTTTTTGTCGGCAATTGCGTAGTTCGCTGGTATGGCGCTTCATGGTCGAAACGAATTGGGAACGGCCATTTAGGCGCGAAAAGAGATTTTTCAAAATTTTCATGAAATATTTAAATGTATATTACGGGACAAACATACAGGTCTTGTCGGGTATAGCAAATGTGTTACAACGAGAAAAATCAGCTGTGCGTAATAATTGCTCATATGCACACTTGTGTTGAGAAAAATGTGTCGCCATTTCTTCCGATAAAAGCTTTATGTCGGCTTTCCTAATCAATTTTACGTCCTAGAAATGCTTCCGTCGGAACTTTTGTGGTGGAATACATATCCCCACTAAGCAGAAACGTTCGGTTTTGTGTGGTTTCGGAAATATAATTGTTTTTGTAATTTTCGATCACGTTGCGTTTGCATTGCATTACAAACGAAATATCACAGTAACTCCTAATGTAAGCTATGCTGTCACGTTTGCTGGTTATCCTTGCACCTGAATTATATGTTCAGCCTGTTTCTTTGATAGTATATCTGGTAGAAAACGGTCTACGTTATCACGTGGTTGTCTCTACGTACGACCTGGTCTAAACATGGTTAACACGTTCCACTCTGTCATTAACGACGTGCGTATTGTTTTGTTTATTGACTACTGACTATGTAGCTTGCCGTGTGTACGTGAGTCAACGCTCACTTGTCTGACAGATAATGATCAACTTTGATGCTCGTTATTTCTTAGACGAAAACACAGATTCTCATTTCTACCATTTTAGCTACAACCCTTCTATCTTCGTATTATGGACGCCTATGATTCCAATGAGTGTTGGTTTATGTTTTCACCGGCTGCAGACTTCGCTGACGGCTGCCAGTATGCTACTTCATTTTTGGCCAGAAATGAAGAAGTTCATTATAGCTTATCCTGAACGGTCCTAATACAAGCTTATTCTGATTTTTCCCGTGTTCTTCTTATCAACGTTGGTGACAGCTTAAGTCAACTAACGTGAATAAAAGCTACGATCAACGCCTAATTATGCCGCATGTATCCATGTTAGTAGCTGATTTTTCTCATGGCAACACATTCCCTATACTCGATAAGGTCTATATATTTGTCCAGTAATATGCATTTAAATATTTTATGAAAAATTTGAAAAATCTCTTTTCGCGCCTAACTGGCCGTTTCCAACTCGTTTCGGCCTTGAAGCACCATACCACCGAATTACGTGATCGCCGTTTTGTCCCATGAATATCACCCGCCTATTTCAACAATGCAAGGTCTTCGTGTCATACACCCTGAAGTTTCAATTCAGGTAGAATTTCTAGGGCCATTCTAAATCCACAGGTCTCTGAATTACAACAGGACGTCGCAAAATGGGACTGTCTGCAATTTAGTGAACATAGGCTTGTGCTAGTCCAAATGGAGTCAACGATTGGGTCGAAGGGACCCAGCTGTGGTACAGCATTCGTCCTGCACCGAAGAATACAAGCCAGTCAGCACGTTTTGCCTCCAATGGCGGTCGTATGTTGTATTCACTGTTGGAGACTCGGCCTAATTCAAATACCCTAGCTTCAATACCATCCGACGAACTAAAGAAACTGTTGCTAAAGTACTTGCTTCCCGTCAATTTCTGGGCTACATAACTTGCGAACTTCAATTCGCTTGTACGTTCAACGCGGAAGAGCTGTTAAGAGTTCCTTCTGCAACCACGTAGGCAAGCTACCTGCGCAACTTCGGTGACGAGTCGGAGGAGCATGCGCGTGATCAACTGATTGCCGATGTCAGTGGCACGCATTCTCATCGGAATTGCTGGTCAAACAAGATGGAATTTCCCAAGAACTCCGGAGCTTCCCTGAACAGGAAGATGATATAAGTGCCCACACTACTGAGTCAAACACCTTGTTGTTCCAGAAGAATGAAGCACACATTCACATGAGAAGTCAGCTGATGGATAACTTTCCACGGCCTCCTCAAGTACGATAATCAATCCTGACTGAAGCAGGTGCTCAATTATTTTTTGTGGATAGTTACACCAACTATCATCTTGCCCATCCCTTAAGGCCAAATACCATCCAGGTGGTAAATCTGATCACGTTAAGGAGATATGCAAAGATCAGAGGTGCCACTTGAATCAAACTAAAGAGACAAACGCTATGAAGCCGTCTGCTTTAGGTTATTTTATGCTACTGAATTCCAGGGTCAAACAATTCATATAGTACGGGTGATCAGATTAATTCGCTCATATGGACCACTCCAGTCGCTGTTGTCACAAAAATGGGTGTCGAATCACCTGCGATCCGTGGCTACTATAGACTAACTTTGGGTCCGAGACTGAAAAAATGCGTGGTGACAGCTGATGAACAGAAGAGCTTTATGGAAATGCTGCATTGTAGCGAATTATTTTCTAGAAATTGCTTAACAACTGAACGCATGCAGATCGGTTAGTTTAACATCTGAATTATAAATTTAGCCTGATTTTCTGTCAGTATTTTGGGTAAAAGGCGGTGAACAAACTGTCACTCCTAAAGGTGATTGCACCTGACACCACCACGTAGTTGTTTCTACTTACGGTATGGTGTAAGCATGAGTGACATGACCCACACAATAATTAACAACGTGCGTACTGTTTTGTTTATTGATTATTGATTATGTTTGAATGTAGCTTACCATGTGCATACGAGTCAATACTCACTTATGTAACGCCCCGTGCTGTCAAGTTTATGGCGCCACTTTTGTTTTCGATTGTGTAAGTCGTGTGCATGTCTTACCGGGCCTTTGGCTCACGTTTGTTTCCATTGTCTCCATCCGCAGGACTATCGTTGGAACCCTTATTTCAGAAGAAGGCTGTCCACCCAGTGTCTCCACGTTGCTCAACTTCGGTTTACGAGTGTAACGGGTACACGAAGCCAGAACGTCTGACTTGCCTGTTACACTTATCTGACGGATAATGACCAAATTTGATGCTCGGTATTTCTCCGATGAAAACATTGATTCTCACTCGTACCATTTCAGTTACAACCATTTAATCTTCGTATCATGAACGTTTACGATTCGGATGACTGTTGGTCTACGTTTTCGCCAGCTGCAGACTTCACGGATGGATATTGGAACGTTTTCCAATTTTTCGCTCGACTATGTTTCTCATTTAAGATCCCATGATGCCATCTCAGGAGTTCAATGCTTGCCAGACCACGGGTCATCAATATGGCTTGATGGTAATGACATTCCAGCGCCGGGCGCGTACCCTACGCCTGAAGGGTATATTGTTAATCGTGCTTGTGCTTCCTGTTTAATGCACAGAGTACTAGCCCTGGTACTGAGGGTGTGCGCGATGGTGGGGCTGCCATAGTGACTGTAGTAGACTTAACATCTCAATGGGATGCAGCGAATTCCGTCTGAAGATAATTTCGTTTAACTTTCCTGCATTTTGCAGAACTCGATCCAGATCGCGAGGTGATGATACTGATTCCGTTAGCAAGGCACGGCGTATAGAGGGGCCGTATGAACTGCGTATGCCGTGCCCCTGTTGTTATGGTGAAGGATGGTTCCGTGATGAACCAATATCGGTGGAAGTGTCAACCATGTGAGCGGCATTATTCTGTTTCGAAAGATTCCATATCTCGAAACAACCGTCTAACGTTGGAGGAAGCATTCACAATTTTGCCACACTGAGCGTTTAGGAATAGCATAACATTCACCGCGACTACGTTGAAAATAAGCTTCGAGACAGTTGTTAAATTTCATCATCGCATGCGGCTCACATTGAGCCTGGTAAGTTCAAGTAAAGAAGTGTCATCGTTTAAGTCACTTCCCAAGAGCCTGGGCATTTGGTGGCATAGGAAGAGAGACGCGGAAGACGTTCATGGTGGTCTACCCTGGGAACAAACGAGGTACAGTCGCTGTATTACCCATCATCCGAAGACATATCCAAGCAAGCAGGTTACATTATTTATATCCTTCGCTTTCATCCTCATATCATAATAATAACAAACGAACAGAGTACTTACAGCGTTTCGGATGAAATAGCTCGTTACGAGCGCTGGACGATCAAACATCCAGTAAACCTCATGGATCTTGTGAACACGAAATATCAAAAATCGGTGGTCCGCCAAAAACCACTTTCGCGTCATATATTGATTTAACGAACGTCAGTTCCAATCACATCTTCAGGAAATCATTTGGTAAAAACGAAATTCTGGAAACGTGATTGGCAAACTGCTGTTCACCTTGCCCCACACTGACATGTTGCAAATCATAGAATATGCGTCGACATTTTATTGACATGCTATTGCGTTTGTTATTACTATTGTTACGCATTGTGTTCACAATGGTAGCTATTGGTGTGATAGGCGTCTAAGTATGCAGCAGGCATTCCTGCTAGTAGCTGCCTCATCCAGTTGACTTAAGCTAGGGATACCGCCTGAGTATTTGGTGTACGTTCACACCTGTAGCTGCTCCGTGCAGTTGACTCGGGATGTGAACACCATTGGAAAAAACACGGGGTAAATCAGGATAAACTCATATTTGAACCGTTCAAGATATATTATTACTGAACATTGGAAAACCTACTGATAACCACAAGTGAAGTCTGCAGCTTGCAAACACATAAACCAACACTCATCAGAATCGTAAGCGTCCATGATACGAAAATTAAATGGTCATAGCTGAAGTGGTACAAGTAAGAATCAGTGTTTTCATCGGAGAAATACCAAGCATCAAACTTGGTCATTGTTTAGCAGATAAGTGAGCATTTACTCGCGTACACATGGCAAGCTACATTCAAACATAGTCAATAGTCAATAAACAAAACAGTACGCACGTTGTTAATGATTGTGTGAGACATGTCACCCATGCTTACACCCTACCATAAGTAGAAACAACTACGTGGTGGTGTCAGGTGCAATCACCTTTAGGAGTGATAGTTCGTCGACCGCCTTTTAACCAAAATACTAACAGAAAAACAGGCTAACTTTATATCTCAGGTGTATAATTAACCCACAAACGTGGTGGCATAGTCATCATTAGAAATTACTGTGATATTTCCTGTATAATGCCAAGCAAATGCAGCGTATTTGGACATTACAAAGTCACTTATATCTCATAACCCACACAAAATAGAGCGTTTCTGCAAGATGGAATTATGAACTTCACTATGGAAAATCCCATGGAAAACATTTTTTGAATGCAAAGTCAATTACGAAAACAACATGATGCTTTCATTGAAGAAGGGCAACACATTTTTCACAACGAAAGTGCGAATATGGAGAACTTTTTGGTACAGCCGACTTTAATCATTTTAACACAACTGTTATACTCGAAAAAATCCATTTGTCCCGAAATATGCATTTTAATGTTTTATGAAAAAATCTAAAAATTATCTTTTCGCATCTAAATGGCCCTTTCCAACTCGTTTCTGCCTTGAATCATCTTACCGGCGAACTACACAATTGTCTAACAACCTTTCATCTTGGACCGTTATTTTCTACGAAAGAGATAATCTTAAAAGCAAATTGCGGTTATCGTGTGTCAGGCGCATGTTGGTCTCAGTTTAACGAACGCGGTCTGAAATTGGTTCGACTATTAGGATGCTTCTGTTTCCAACAGACGGCTGAGTAAGCCTGGGCGTTGGATGAAGAGAACAAAAACGCCCCGTAGTAGCTGATTAAAACAAGGAACTAGTGAAGTGAAGAGACATCCGAGGGTGGCGGCGTCTGCAGTGTAATACGGATGTTCTTATGGTCGGGGTGTCGGCCGGCTGCATCACTAATGAAGGTAAGGTATTTGAGAGATTGTAGAAAAATGTAGCACCCCTCCCTTCACAAACAGAAGTCGTGGTACTGGGTACGCTCCAGGAAAGCAAGAAGTCCGTCAATTCAATTCACCTGGAATGCGTTCGACAATCAAGATGTTCTCCTGGGATGCAGCTGCTCCGAAAAGGCCAGTGAAAAGTGTATCTACCATCTGCTAGAAAATCACAGAAGCCGCCTCGGTGCCAAACGGTAGTGTAGTATGTTGAAATAACCCAAAGCTGGTGTTGATAATGACTAAGGCAAGGAATTCAGTTCCATCCTCGATTTGTGAGTAGGACCCAACTTAGCGAAACAAGTTCCTCCATTGGGGCTTGTGTACATGTCGTCTTGTACAAGGGGTGGGTAAGAATCCGATTCCAAAGCAGGGCCGAGTCCGGTGTAGAAATTAGCACAGACGCAAACTAAGACGTTAGCCTTCTTGACAACGACAATTGGAGTGACCGGAGCAAAATACGGCGCAGAAATGAGGAAGCTCTGGGAATCAGGTCGTTCGAGCTCCGCGTTAATGAGTGTCAAAGCCGCGTACGGTACCGATCTTTCAGGGGGACAGGTTGAACTCCCGGAGATCGATGCAGGATTTCCCGGATGTGCGAGCAAAGTTCCATACCTTCCTAAACCACCGGCGCAAGCTGTTGTACGATTTCGGTCGTCGCAGAGCACGGCACGACAGGGGATCCCACCTAATTGCAGACTGCTTGATTTGGAAAATCGGCCGGGCCAAAATGTTCTAGCTAATTCAGCAAGAGTGATTTAAGACTCAAACCGTTGACAATCGTGCCTTGAAATGATAGGCAACATTGCAAATTGCCAGTCAGTTGCCAAAAATGCCGCCACAAGCGCCGATGACGGATTATAACATCCATCAAATTTGGAAGCGGTCAAACGTTCTCCAGAGATTCTCTGAAGTGACTGCATTATCCGACGCAGTGTCCAACTGCAGTCAAGCGGAGGAATGATTTATCAAAACCAACACGAACTCCCGCTGACCAGGAACGTTGGTTTGGAGGGTGGTCTGCGGACACAGGAATCTGTCAACGGGTCTGGATCTGTTTTCAAGTGAACTTGGAGTCGTACCGCGGCTTGGAGATAGAGGAACTAATGTCAATGTGCCGATTTGATAACACCATATTAACAAAGTCTGCCCATCAGGTTAACAGACGCTGAGCATGTAAAACCGACTGGATCCGGGTAATTTTGTCCTCTGCCTCGAACACGTTTAGCACTTCCTGAAAAATCGACAGGGTCTGTTAGACGACCAACGTTCACGGAGATGGCTAGAGGAGCGGTATATCTTTAGAGGTCAGGTTAGCTTCGTCACGTGGTACGAAATTGTGCCTGTGATTCCCCCTGGTAGCAAGCGACACAGCTTACTCAACCAAGGGTAAGCCAAGCCGTGACTATAGTAAAGCATGCTCTCAAAAAGCACGCAAAAATACGTTATCAAAACGATAACATGAGTGCAAATCATTGGAACCACGTAACTCTATAAAATGGTGCAAAATAACAAGTACGTACGACGGACAGAAAACTGGCTTTTGAAGCAGGAAAACTGGTTGGATTCAAGTGGTTTGAACTCCCAACCCGGGACACATGTATGAATTGCTAAAACCATTGAGCTATGGGCACTGTATGTTGATCATTCTTATGCAGGAGCCGCAGAGTCTCATCACTACGTTAAAACAACACTGAACTGACCTGAACATTTCTGATTTGTGCTAAGTTGACTTATAACTGAATCCTCTGGTTGAACATCCTACAAATAATGTTAATAAATACGATTTTGGCGTTTAAAAACATCTCCACGAATCACGTAGTTTGTTTACCGGATTTATCGTTGTGTTGTTTGACTGTATGCGCCACATCCTCCGCGCTTTCTTGGAAATTTGAAACGGTGTGCGGCTGTGCCCTGACGCACGCTGCAAAAGTAATAAAAATTTAAAAAAAATCGTCTAAAAAAATTTCAAAACTTTAATAACCACAAAAAATGGCTGTTGCAAACCAATCGGCTCCGATTCTTCCCCAGACCTCTCTTTATGTGGGTGATTTGAACCCCCAAGTCGCGGAATCGTCTCTGTATACATTGTTTTCTAGGATTGGCAGTGTTCTGAGCGCCCGTATTTGTCGCGATTTGGCCACTCGCAATTCGCTTGGTTATGGTTACGTAAATTTCGAGGACCCAAAGGACGGTACGTTTTCATCTTGTTTATCATTTTGTCTGCTTCAGCTGAGCGTGCTCTGGAGGACCTCAACTATGAGATCTACCATGGGCGACCCATTCGGATTATGTGGTCGCAACGTGATCCGTCATTGCGAAAGTCGGGCAAGGGGAATATATTCATAAAAAACTTAGACAAATCCATTGAACAGAAAGAATTGTATGACACATTCAGCTACTTCGGGCGGATCCTGTCTTGCAAAGTAACCGGTTTCCGAGCTTGTATATGTCCCCTTCCAGATTGCTATGGATGAACACGGTCATTCAAAGGGCTATGGGTTCGTACACTTTGAAAAGGAAGAATGTGCCGAACGTGCAATTGAGAAAATCAATGGAATGCTTATTCGTGATCGCGTTGTCTTTGTCGGGAAGTTCATTCCCAGCTGCGAGCGCAAGTCAGCCTCTGGAAAGCTCCGCTTCAACAACGTTTACGTCAAGAACTTTCCGCCAGATACAACCGACGAAAAATTGAAAGAAATGTTTTCTGAGTTTGGAGAAATTAAAAGCTGTTGCGTCGAGAAAGATGCCGAGGGAAAGTCGAAGGGTTTTGGTTTTGTTTGCTTTCTCAACCCTGATCACGCCGAGCAGGCGGTGAAAACAATGCATGGGAAGGAACTTGCTGGAAGAACTTTGTATGCCAACCGTGCTCAACGCAAAGAGGAACGCCAAGAGGAGCTCAAACAACGACTAGAAAAGCAGAGACTTGAACGTCAGTCAAAGTACGTCCCCGGAGTAAATCTTTACGTTAAGAATTTGGACGACACCATAGACGACGAACGTCTGAAGGAAGCTTTTTGTCATTATGGTTCGATCACAAGCGCAAAGGTTATGACCGATCCGAACGGTCGATCAAAAGGATTTGGCTTTGTCTGTTTCACTCAGCCCGAACAGGCTGCTAGAGCTGTTACGGAAATGAACGCCGCACTTGTTGGCACGAAGCCACTTTACGTTGCCCTAGCGCAACGCAAAGAAGACCGTCGGGCGAAGTTGATTGCCGAACATCATCAGCGAATGACGCAGTACCGAAGTAACCCAGCGCAGATGCTGCCCGCGGCGGCGGCTCACGCTGCTACCCCGAGTTACTTCCCACCGAACGCTTTCCCTCAGGCTCAGCGTTATTATCATCCGACGAGTGCTGTGCTGAACTCGCAGCCGCGGTGGAACCGGGCTGCTGCGATGTCTGGCGGAATGCCAGCACAATTGGGCGGGGGCATGCAAGCTAGACCATCAATTCCAGGACACTATTTGGGTGCCCCGAACCCAGCTGCTGGCATGACTGCTAACCAGCTAGCTGCAATGGCTCAGTTACGTTCGCCTGCGGCTGTTGGTCGACCGATGGTTCCTAGCGGTATGCCAGCGGGACCACACATTCCGGGATCAGCGATGATGAATCCCGCTATGAATCAGCGCCAGGCTGCTGCGCGACCGGGGGCGCCTATGCAACACGTTATGGCTCCACCTGCTACTGGATTCCCTCAACGTCCTTCAATGGCTTCAGTCGTGGCCGCCAATCCGAACGCCAACCTTCGTGTTAGTCAATGTTTTCGCATATGGCTCATTAGCAAATTTACCTGCTCGTTGCTCACGTAGGCTATGATTCTGAACATCGGTTAACATTGCGTGCTAAACTCATGGCAGATATTTTGCTGTAAAATTGGTTGACTTTTGACTAGTGGGTGTTGTAGTGAGGCGTTCTGATGCTAAAAACTGTCGTACCTCGAAATGACAAATTTCGCCTAGTTTGATTGCTCCTTGCAGGCAGACTGAACTTTTCCGTAAATACGCTGATCGTAAGGTGGTGTACTTGTTATTTTACATTTTTCAGTCATTGCGTCTATGGTGTTTCGGTGTAATTTTTCGGATACCCACAGTGGGTTCCGCATACTGAGATTGTATTTGATTTACCATTTTGCCATGCTGGTGATATAACCACCTGTGATTCATAAAAAAGATAAAATCATGGGTGCTTCCGTTTATTTTGGCTTCGTGATACTTTGTAGCCGGTCGGTCAACAAGTCCCTCGGACTATGATGCAACCCGGAATGGGCCAGATAACAGGAGCGGCGGGTAATGTTCGTTTCAACCAAACTGCACGCAACGTGACAACACAGTCTGCTCCGACTCCGGGTAGCAACATGCCATCTGCGCTTGCGCCTTTGGGTGATCAAAACCCATTGACTATCAGTGCGCTGGCGCAGCTTTCGGAGGAGGATCAGAAGCGGACCCTTGGAGAACGTCTTTTCCCGTTGGTCCAAGAAATTTATCCAACACTGGCCCAAAAACTCACCGGTATGATGCTTGGAATGGACAACGCGGAAGTCATTAATTTATTGGAGTCTAAAGAATCACTGCGCGCCAAGGTGAGAATCCGTTTGTTGGTATTTTATGCACTGTGATGAGGTGTACATTTTGTTATACATACCCATCTAAGCTCTGTTTTGGTACGTCAGTTCCAAAACTCTGACTAATGTCAAGCTTTAGTTTCAAGCTGTTTTGTGTGACAAGGATGTGAAAAGTGGCGATGGTAAAATTGCTTGGTTTCATTATGAAGTCGGTATTGTCTGGATCGGTAGCTAATTACTCGACCTGTTCAAGACTTGCGTATTTCTCCGAACTCATAATGGCCCATTCGAACGTGACTAATTGTGTGTGCTATTCTTATTACAGGCAGATTCACTCCTATCTTACGGTTATTTAAATTAATACATTTTTTATTGCTCCTAATCCGTGTATCGTAACCGAAGAGATCGGCCGAATTGTCTCTGTAGAGTGTCTCCTTCGTAATCATAATTACGCGTTCTTTATTTGAGGAAATGAACGTGATCAAGTAGCTGAATATGAGTCGGCGTCTTGTTTACTATCTACTATAACAGTTTCACACACCAAAAGCTGCCATATCCTATCTACTATGGGCAACTGAATCGTTTTTTCTAAACACTTCATATTACCATCTAGATCGTTTCTTTAATCGTTGCTGAAACTAACGAGATGCAGGTGATGTCTAAGGTGCGACGTTTCAGTCTCTAGTAACCGGTTCCATATCTGCCTCTGATTCATCAAACTATTTTTATCCTTTGCTCCACGGTTCTTTCGGTGACGTCAAGTTTAGGTATCAATCTGACTATTGAGGCATTTCTTACGCCGAAAACGAACCGCTATTTGCCGTTCGTCTCGGTTTGATAACTGCTTGTCATTTTCTTTGCCTCGCCTTCACATTGTCGTTGAACTCAATTCGTGTTTACCGGTATCCGTAACCATCTGTAGTCTTCCGGTAATCTCTTGTATGCCTGACTGCCTCTGAAGCGCAAACTAGGTTCGTCTCAGACCGATCGGCTGGTCTTTTTTTAGCGTGGCGTGGAAAAATCAAACGCCAACAAAAACAAATAATCATATTTGGTTACACGACAATTGGTTCGCCTGCGGGTCACCAGCGAGACGGCTTGCTGTGTCGACTAATTAGTGATGTATATATGGTTCTGGGAGTGCGTGACACCTGTTATTAACTGGCCTTGTGCCAGCGTTCTAGCCTGATGGTGATATTGCACTTTGCCTGGTTTTATCGCTACTGTTTTTTATTCAGTGTAGTCGGTTTGCTGTAAGAGCTGTTCCAGTAGACTTTGATATGCATCTGTTTGTGTGCTGCGATGAACGACCTGTCTTTTTGTAAGGTTGATATTGCTAAAGATTTTTTGTCTGGAAATGTGTCTCGCAGACATGTTTTCAGAATCAATAAACTGTCAATTGTTGTACAGAGTCGTTTCGTTCCTCGAGCTAGGTTGGAAAAGACAGTCATACAAGTGCATGCTCTTTGGTTGGTCAGGCTAGAGGAGACAGGTGAGTTATCGCTATCGCTAGACAGCAACACATCAGTGGTTCTCATTAATGTTTAACCGTCATACAGCCTTGAAGAAAGAGCAAGCCCTGGTCGAGTAAAAAAAGCAGAAGGGAAGGACCCAACCACTAAAACAGCTTCGTCTTTATTCAAACATTCACCACCAAGGTGCATACGTCTTGCAAACAAATAACCGCGTTGTGGATGAATATGAGGCGTCACCAACAAGACAGCCTCACGGCTCTTGCTACCTCGTGTCACTACTTCGCAGACAACTTGGCCAAACAACGCATACCACTGAATCCGATTAGTCGTCGTCTTACCTGGCGTCTCTAGTCGCCGACTGTGTCGTGAGGTTCACAGCCCAAGAAACGAACCCGACCTGCGGTGGCCAACCCCTTGGTGAATGACTTCATTTCTTCGTATCGAGTCCTCATCTGTCTACCTTGCACTTTAACAGGTCGGCCGCAGCATCGGCAGTGCTCGGTGTGACAGACAACCAGTTGACCTCTTCGATACGTGACTTAACAGTCCAAGTTTACCAATGCATGGACTGAACAAAAGAACTCACCTGGTAGTCACTACCAGGTACCCGCTAGCTAACCTATTCGTTTCTCACTCACTGGGGCCACTTGATGCGGGCGATGAAACACAGACGTCAGTGGTCAAATACGTGGAGACGGTTCACGTCTTCTGCCTTGAGTGGCCAATTGTCACAACCGTGTAGTAGTCCATCCCTCACCGTCGCCTTTTGTACGCGACCGTTAGGCTTCTGAGACGCATCTCCGTCGCCAGAAGTTCTTAGATTAGCGAGTACTATCCAGGCCTCAGCGATACGCGATTCTGTTTCATTTCCTGCACTTCCGCCGTTGTTGCAGCTTCCCAAATCGGTCAACAACCTTCATAACTTCATTGCCCAACACGAAGTCTGTATTCACAGCAGTCTCGCAGTAGCACTTTGCACTTAGAGGCTGCAAAGGGCATTCTGACGTATTTAGCAGAACGTGAATTAGATCTTAGCGTTGTCTGTGCTGCTTGGAAATTGTCATCCAGAAACACCTTGTCAGCTCAGTCAAGGTCAGTTCGTCTTCTAGGAGGTGCGAGGTCCACGCCGGCATTTGTTTTCGCCTCTGCACCCTGTTATGTACAGTAGGTAGGGCAACCCGGTTCATACTGCGAGACGGCCGGAGCAATATGGGGTCACTGGTGTGGATATTCGTGGTTGTCTATGGATTAAACTGCTACCAGGACCATCATACCTAGACGGGGTAATGATTAAGATTCTCAAATAAAACCTTTGGTTCAAAAGCAGTGTAAAGAACAAGTACTTTTTCCCGATGAAGATGCTAACCCTCTTATAGCCCCTAATCTGGAAGGCCAGGAGACTGGTTTGTCAGACCTCCACCTATTGGTCTATCTGGTATAAGTGGCTGTCAGAGTAATCGACATCATCCAGTTTAGCTCAGTAGGTCATCAAGATGCGCAAGTCGGCACACTGCGTCAAGATCCAGTCTGGTGACAGGATTCAAGGCATAAATCTATGTTTCAGTAAAGCGTTCACGATTGTCTGATTAGAGGACGTAAACATTTCGGGTTTTCGAGGCTGTCGAACATACTACTGACCAGTCCTACTTCTCTCGTTCTGTTCAGTTTTCTCATGGACGACGCTCTGGAGGATAAGTTTGAAGAACCTAGTGGGCTTGATGTTGAGTTTCTTCCGGCGGTAATTTAGCCGAAATGGAGTACATAGGTGAGTGCCTTGCCAAAGGCACACAAACGATGTTGAATTTCCTAGCTAGTTTTCATGAAGTGCACCTCGTACATTCAAAGTACTGTTGGATTCTGGCATTCTTACGTGCACGTTCTTTACTAAAGACAGTCTTCTTAAGACCACACTTGAGTGACACCATCCCATCAGCTTGTATTATTTTTACCGAGATATCAGCGAGTATAACGAAGGTCACTGTGTCGTTTCTCGCGCCAAAATAACCCGAGCTTGTCGTTCTTTGGCTCAAAACCCTGTGTTTTTGGCAACTATACCGACATGCTTGCGAATCTATCCGGTAATCAGCCCACATCGCGTAAGAATGGTCGCATAAGTAACGCGGTATTTCGGAACGCTCCGGATGTGCTCTCAGTTGGTCACATTGTCAACTTGCACGTACTCTGTATACCGGCTAAACGTTTACCGCACCGGGTATCATTTATTGCGACCACCAGCACTTAGGTAAAATCACGGATTGGTGAGGTACTCTCGTGGTTATGAAATATGAGGGTTTTTGCCATACCGTTGAGTAGAGTAGGTTGTTGCTGGTCTCTTGATCCCTTAAATCGCTAGTGAGAAGCGCCATCCAAGATGGTACCGTGTGCAGTCGTTGTATGTGTATTCATATTTTTTATCGTTTTATTCTTTCATAATGTTTTTCACTATTGTTGCGGCCAGCGACGAATTGAGCTACAATACTTTCTGGCTGGGTTGATAGCCGGTGTCAACAGGTAACAAACTGGAGTTCGGTATATTTTACCATCTTCTGCTCTGTTTGTTTTGCTAGTGTCAGTTTCTGTTTGTCATTTTGAGTATCAATATCGCAGTCTTCCTGTGAGCTCGTTATGCCAGAGCCACCCAAGTTCACTGTAAAATGTGACACATTGGAATCTGGAGAAACCGAGCTCATCCGGTCGCGTAGAAACTTGGCACTTCAGAAAGATCAACCGGCCTGTACTATATGCGGAGATATGCTTATTTGTCATCGACAACAAAATCTTAAAATGCAGTACAGTGACAATATCCGTAGGAATATGCACTGTACAAACGATCGTAACCAACTCTTCCACAAGATGTCACTGTTCCCCCGTATCTATTATCTCTCGTCAGCGTTCGCTCTAGGAAAGTACGGTTGTAATACCGACTTTCTGCAACGCTCGTAGTTCTGAGGTAGGGTTTCTATAAGGTGAAAGGCGTATATTTAGTACAACAGCGATATTGGTTTTTTCTTCTGCGGACGATGTGTTTGTCATACTGGATCATTTGAATGACATGATTGTCTGATACGGAATGCCTTCATATCTCCAAAATGCGTTGCAAGGTTAGGTTGAGTTCAGTCTTACTCATCTTGTAGGCTGGTCGTTTCATCTGCCTGGATGTCATGGCACCCGTTCGTAGTTTGATGGTGGCAAAGGCGGGTTTACGGCTGTTGTGCATCAGATGTTCGCACTGATGCATTAGTCTTCGACGGTGACGGCGATGGCATGTTTATAGTGCGTGTGTTTCTGCTATAGGTGGCAGGTAAAGCCCCCATCAACGCACAAGTTGCACATCAGCTAATAGTATTCCACTGTATTGGTTTCTGCTTGTTTGCGCAAGTTGATTGTAAAGTCTGTATTTAAAAAGTATCCGTCTTCACTTGAAATATCCGATGTTATCAAAAGCGATGCATTAATGTTTAAATGTACGATCACGGGAAATAAAATGGCGGACCATGGTTTCGAAGACAAACGGGTGAAAAATAGTTTACTACGCAGAACTTCCGTCTTACCTCAAACGATCGACCTCAGTGCTCGCGTCTTGCGAGCAAGAAGTCATCTGCTAGCCAGCTTGCGATTTCCACGTCCCTGTTTCCTTAGTTGCATTCTCTTGCCTAACCGAACCATTGGTAACATTCATGCCATTAAACCGGATTAGCTGCAATGTCTCCTGCTGTCTAGTCAGAGGTCCATTGCTAACCAAAACCCTGCGCGAAAGACCCGCGACCTACAGTTCTTAACATGCATGCTACAAACTTCGTTTGCGTTTAGTAATTCATCACTTATTCACCTCTACCTTTCACCGATGGACTAGTGTTTATGGCAACAGTACACGGCGCGGTAACTGACAAGTTGGTACTCAATACGCAGTCTAACCACGTGGATATATACATCTTGAGGGTTAGGATTAGTTGGGTCATTCCTAGTTCCGGGCTGCCTGCTGCCATCCAGTGTGTGCAGTTAAACGCAGACAGGTAGCCAGAAACATCATGTCTGATATATTCATTTATTAGCTGTGTTCCGTAACCGTTAAACGGAAGTGCCCTGTCTGTCTGTTGATGCCAGGGGTCGTGGAAAATTGCTACGAATCTGGTTTAACTCCCCATATTCCGTCATTTTTGGTGCACGAGCCGATCGACAATCTTCTAATTTTCACTGCCTCATCTGGGATTATTTGTCTACAGAGTCGAAGTAACATCCTTTATTTTGAGGCTGGGAATTGCGTCCGAAAGGACCGGCCAAATCCGAAGATATCTAACATACTCTGTTCCTTAAATAAATTGTCGACCACCAGGGTCTAATCATCAGCATATTGCAAGTCGATCACCTTCCGATCAGGAAGAACATCATTCATTGGATCATGTCAATGCTATTGTCAGTCTTTCACTGTTTCGTTCATGACGAAGTTAAACAAAAGTCGTTCACCTTAACGGACCACTGTTGGTGAGGTATGTTCATTGGTTTTCTGTAAATCTAAAGTTGGATTTGTTAAGAGTAGAGCGCTGCTAGGTCTGATCGACCTTACCCAGTGAAACCATCAACATCATCATCATCATAGACAGCAATACATCAGTGGTTCAGACTGATGCTTAACTGCTACACAATCACGAAGGAAAAAAAAGAAAACCTATACGAGAAGAGGGTGAAAAAAGAAGGAAACGGTAATGGACCCAACTACTAAAAGTAGCTGCGTCTATATTCAAACATGCAACATCAAGGTGCCCACACCTTGCAAACAAACAACCAAGCTGTGAAATCGCACAAGACGACTGTACGCGCAACATTGTGCAAGATTTTGACAATATACGCTCTCTGAATCGGAACTACGTCTGCTCTTAATATCGGTTTTGCTGGCTATGGTCAGCTGACGAAGTATGGTTAGCACCAGGACCCTAGTTGTAGAAGAGGCTGAGCACGTTCGTCTGTGGTTTTTTTAAAGGCTGTCTTGTTTCGCACGTAGCAGGCGCTTCAACGGCATGCAGAATGAATGACAGTCAGTGCAGACCGCATTTTCATTAACTCGACTACCGTCCGCAAATTTCGAGACCCCGAATGCCTACCTACGAACCGTCATGCGGCCTATCTAATCAGCTTACGTAACACGGGTTAAGTGGCGGCGACAAATTCGTTCAGATGTCATTAATCTGTTTGCATCTGCTGGAATATGGTATCTGTTCCACACCAGATGGAGTTCACATCCACTAATAGTTCCTTTAAAACAAAATTAGGACATCTTCACAGTTGCCAAGAATTTGCGAATGCAGCATGTGCCTTCATCATTCTCCTGAGCAGCTTGTTAGCGGTATTACATGCCGACGAGGTGACATTGCCCTTGTAAGTTAATCAACATTCCTTTAACGACACTTCACTTTGAACCTACGTAATGTCCACACAGCTTCTAAGTATTCCGTTACATGCTTGCATTTGAACGCTGCCTAAAGTAGAAGGCACTAGGGATGGATGTCTACAGCCGGACAACCAGGACAGCAATAAGTTGTTTTGAATAAACTCCCTGTGATGGAAACAGCCTTGGAGAACATGTCGTGCAACTGCTTTAAAAGCAGTCTACATAGATAGATAACGCAGCCATTAGCCAGGTGGAGGACTACGGGGACTAGAATTTCCCTTTCAGACGCTGCTACATTTAGACTCATGATTATCGCAGAGTTATATTCCAATATGCCTAAACAGGGTTTGTTTCTTCTTTATGGTTGTGGCAGTTAAGCATCAGCGTGAACCACTGATGTATTGCTGTCTATGATGATGATGATGAATCTCCAATATGGAACTGACGGGTGCGGTCATTTCAGATAATGTCACATCTTTGTGAGGTCCAGAGAAGAGGGTTCTAATCCGAAATTTTATTATGTTTCGATACTTTGGACACTAGGGCCACTACGGTTTTCGACGGAGCATCGTCGACAATGCCAATTATGCGCTGCCTCGGATGATTGGACTTGTTTCACAACACGTGCAACTCACCGACTACGTCTCCTCAGTTAGCTGTGAATTCTTAGCTATCTTTCCACATCGCCTCAATAATTGCTGGCGACGAATACGTTGACAGAAGTGATTTTTTGCTTCCTGTTCGCTGGGTCGAGTATTGCTCATGGTCCTTACGGAGACTGAACGTTCACTTTTCCGTGTATAATGATTGCTGCCGTGTTGAGAGTCTGAAAGTTGCAATCGTAAGGTTCGTCGAGTCAGCAGAAACCCATTGGTGTCGTATCTGAAACGCTGCTGCGGAACAAAATGCTCCACATAGCTGTTTAGATTTCTTCAGAATGTTTTTTTTTATCACGCTACTGCTGTGGCTCGGGCAGTTTAGCTGCATGTGCCGTATGTTCTTTCTACGTGCGCTCTAGCTCACTGCAGCCTGGAAGCATTCAATCATAAGTTCTATCAGCGCCTTCGTAGACTTGCTTCTACATCACCAGCTTGGGCACACCTCCAGTCACTTGCCCATTCGGCTAATTTTATTGACTGTGAGCTGATTTATCATGCGTAAACCACTTGGTTTCTGCGCCTCCTTTTGAAATCCTCGACTTATATAACCCAGTATCGACCGACAGCGAACACCACGGAAACTTCCTCGCAAAAAGCCTAATTAGGAGTCACGGCAACTGGTGGCTGTCACGTGCCACCAAGATTGAATTGACCGCCGTATCCGGTGGTTACCAGGGTCCATTTCATCCTGCCGAAGTCATCGGCGCCAGACGATCCAGTGTCAGTGAAGTAACCTGTAAAACAGACTATTCATCAAGACGTAACCTGCAGAATTGCCTGGAGCGTTAGTCGGAACGCCCTCAGTCGCACTTCAACTGACTCTGCACCAACTACTTTTTGAGCTTAATCGCGATCAGTGTCCTCATTCTACTCTGCGAGAGAGGCAATCCAAATTCCCGAGCGCCACAGGTTCGATTCTGATGACCTTCCTCCGGCTGGTTTTCAGAAATAGCGGAGATGCGCTTGTTAGAGAGTTGCGCATTCTGTTTGAAATACCAATAGGAGTCCCTCCTCTCAAAGAGATAGCTATTCTGATTTTGAAGAGAGGCTCGCGTACTATATGTTTCAGTTACGGGAGGTGTGAGGGTAGGGGCAAATTTCAGTCAGTGTGTGTTCTTTTACGCAAATTTTTCTAACGGTGCGAGATGCGGTGTCACATGGAGTTAGTTGGATTCTGCGCAGGCTGTGGATGCATTGATCGGTTTCACACCGTTTCTCATTGCTCGTCTTAGTCGGAAAGCAGCAAGGCTGTCCTGCTTTCTCTTTCTTTCACCTTTGCAATCGGCAACGTCTTGCTCAAAGCCCTAAATGACCTCGTCAGTGGTAGCTTCAAGCTTACCTATGAAAACAGCGTGATTGGCTTGGTCTGTACTGATATCGCCTTGTTTGGTGTCAATGTACAGACAGATCGGAAAGCTTTTGGCCGCTTGACGAGTGAGATACCGTTAGGCGGTTTGTATTCAGCACCATTCACAGACGGTGGTTTGTTTCTGCCCGCATTGAGTGATGTCAGCTTGAGTTTTATCAGAGGTTTTGCTTACCTTGTGAGTTGCCATAGCTAGCAGTGGTGTTTGAAATATCACGAATCACTAGGACTCAATGGATTTTTGCCAACCCTAGATATTTCTGGCTCTTATGTGTCATCCTCGTTCTAAGGCTGGGTGTACAACCCGTCAAGAAAACTGTACACTGATGTGGTGTGATGGCTTGTACATTTTGAGGATCTGTTGAGTTTTGGAATTAAACAATTTATTTCAGCCTTGCCCCACGGACTAGTTAGATGTCAGAAAATATTTCCCATAGCAATGTGCATTGCAAGTCTGGGATGGATATCCGTGAAAAGCCCAGCTGCAGTCTGATCGCCACTCGTAATGCTTGGCCATCTGAGAAAGTCAGTGAAATGGAAACCTTGTTTTACTTTAGATATTATTGACAGCCTAGGACATGTTTGTTAGTAAAACCATAATCGAGGCAGTTCGCGTACTCTTCCAGAAGGTTAGATCGCCGGGCAGAGCTAATTCTGATGTGCTACCGCTGTCATGCTGCAATGTCTTACCATGGTTGGCAGATTTAGAATCATTTGTCAAAATTGGGGCCCGCTACTTTATTTCTTCTCAAAAGCCGTGGGGCTGTTGGCACAGGTGACCTCTTGTAAGCAATTCTCAAAGAGGAAAGTGAGGCCTTGTCCTAGTTGTTGGCGACAGAGAATATCTGTATTGAAATCACTCAGTAATAGTTCTCATAATGAGGACGTGAACAAGGAATGGGAACCATGGGAAGATTAGCCTGATACCAGCTACAATCAGGATTCCGATACCCATTATGTGCTGTAGACTCACTGCAACAGGATGGGCTAGCAGTGGAAAACTAATAGGCAGACTTTCGTCCTAAGCGAGGTTGCTTTGATCAAGTTTTCACTTAACTAATTCTTGGAGCAATGTCATGCATACCACTGGCTAACAATGGGTGTTGAACAAGTATGTGAAACGCTCGACGCTTCACTTCCTGGTTTGATGTCTTCAGTACCAACGGCTGTGTACGTTACCATTTCGATCACTTTTATCATAGACAAAGTATTAAAAGATTCTGTTGGTATCACGAAATGCTGACGGATCCCCTTGGTAGAGCACTGGCTAATTTTGTTGTTGCCATTTGCTCATCTGCTTCCAAACAAATGTTCCGTTGGACATTTAGCGACGAGAATACACGAACTGCCTATCAAACAACACTGACGGCTGAATTGCCTATGCCATATTAACTGAATCAAACGAGCACTGGATGATAATTTCGACAGCGATGTAAACGAGGCTGTCTGTTGTTAAGGTGCCCGGCTCATACCATCATCCTAGACAATACGGCGGGTACGACAGAAGTAAATTTCTGCCAATTCAACAGAGCTTTCGAACAGACGTCGACTGACCCCCCCCCCCCC